>JANHMN010000010.1:75918862-75961751 GCA_030674055.1 Rhabdomys pumilio
AGAGAGAGAGAGAGAGAGAGAGAGAGAGAGAGAGAGAGAGAGAGAGACCAATATCTAATGTGCTTAAAAATCCTAATATGAATAAAGGATTGACAAATCTCTTCATGGCAACCTCTTCCAACATTTGTGTTCTAATAAATTAATGAAACCTACCCATGTTCTCAGAAGTTTGCACAGGTAGAGAGAAACACACAGCAGAACACGAACTAGAGTGCACACAGCTGGCTTTGACTCTGATCACCTCAGCCTTCTCTGTCTATTGCTAACTTCTCTATTACAGCCTTGAGGTTTGGCTCTTGGATCTGGACCCACAGTGGTGTCTTTGAACTAGTAGACTCCTAGCATAGCTCTAAGGACAAGCAGTAGCCACATGTCCCTTCCTTGTTGCAGCAGCGGACCACATAACCAGCTATCCTCACCTTTGCTTTCCCAGACAAGGGACAAAGGTTTCACATAGACTACTTCTGCCTTTGACTGGAACAAGCATGCAAGGACATCCTCTAGCCATTGAGGGCAGCATCTAGCAGCTCCTATCACTGTTCATCTGGCCACCACACTAAAGCTTCCTGCCCTCGGGCTCTGGCCTTTCCTGGCCAAGGAATAGTGCCCATAAGGGTGAAAGAGGTTCAGACTGTTCTATGAAGTAGGGCTCTAGAAAGCTACACAATACTCAGTATGTGCTCTGCCTGTGGCCATGGGATCATAGCTGCCCTTTTCAAATTAAGTCCCAGAGCTAATCATCTCTCCTTATCACCCACTGGTTAGATCTGAGATCTGTCCCAGGAAAAAGATCTACCAAGAAGCTAAATACCAAAGACTATCTTAAAAAAGAGAAAATCAAAGGCTGGGCATGCAATGGAGGTGTTTGCTGATCTAGGAAAAGGTTCAGTCCTGCAGTAGAGAAAGGGGAAAGCATGGGTCACCTAGAGTTGAAGCTGAGCCACTTTACAGGGACAAGAATGGAAAGAGAAAGACACACCCAGGAAGGCCTAGGTTGAAGCTGGGCTGAGACGAGGGACAACACAGATGTGGGTGTTCATGATCAGGTCATTAGATCTGGGGAGATTAGGGTGGGATGAGTAAGACCAAGCCACCCTTCTAGAACAAAGGCCTCTACATCCTGCACGGGAGCTGGGTCCATGGGCATGTCTCTACCTACAGCTTCCAGAGCCCATTTTGCTCCCTGGGTTCACAAGTTCCTGACAATCCTGATAATGGCCTTCTCCATGATCTACCTACCTTGTGCTCACAGGAGATGCATTTGAAAAGGATCCTGGGGCTGCCCACTCTCCAGAAAGTTCCACCCATCCTGGCCATCAGAAGGAGACAGACAAACATTCTTCATTGGGGTAAGTGCCTCATACAAGGCCTGCTTTCAGGGCAGCCTTCTGACATCAGCTTCTATGGGGCTTTTCAGTGGAAAAGAGAAACACAGTCAGAGAGAACTAAGTAAGGGCACCATCCCCAGTGGCACTGTGGTTACCAGACAACCTCAGCTCTTGGGCTTTGGTTATGAATTCTTTTGGGAAACCTCAAAAAGGCTGCTCAATAAAACTAGCTGCAGGGAGTCTGGTTATGATCACACATCTCAGACATGCAAATCTCCTTCCCAGAAGCCTGTCGTCCTCCTAATAATAAACAAAGACTTAGTTTTTACTTTATTCGTGTGTGTGTGTGTGTGTGTGTGTGTGTGTGTGTGTGTGAGCCAAGAGGAAAGCTTTAGGGTTTTGTGATAGGTGGTTAGGTCTAAGAGAAACAAGGCCAAACTGCCTTCTGGAAGGGAAAGAAACACACAGCCTGCATGAGTTCTGGGCCCTCAGGCAGGTCTCCATGGCTACAAGGCAGTGGGTAGATTCCTGAAAGTCTGAGGGTCTTAGGGACCAAACTCAGGTCATCAAATTTGGCAGCAATCTTAGTGGAGGGCTAACCAAAATCAATTCCTTTGCTATAAAAATCTATATAAATAGTTAAAAAAAATAACTTGTCTTAATTAACTTGTAATTATTTTAGTGTTTTGAGAAAAGACAAAGCATTAAATGGCCTAGAGTTGACATTTAATACTCTAAAATGGAATTCTTCCCCTGATACACGGCAGGCTTTGCTCACACTTCAGCTGGCAGGGACAGTCATCTCGGACAGCGATGCTTGGAGGTAGGCTCTGGAGCATGTACGCACTGTGTCTTAGTACACACTCTTATACCACAAGCTTCTCACTGAGTGAAGACAGCAGCACTACCCCTGAGTCCTGGCTTCTGAGTTATACACCCCAAAGACCACATATATGTCCAGAAATGCCTGGCAGGTGACAGGCAAAATTGAAGAGTTCAGGGTTTGAGTACTAGGGTGTAACTGCAAGTTAACTCAACTCCCTGAGAAATGAGATGGTGAAACTGTTGGGTTTGAATGCTTGTCTCCTAACACACACACACACACACACACACACACACACACACACACACACGTCTACGATGAAACTTAATCTTCACCATGACAGTACTGAAGGGTGAGGCCTGTGAAGGAGTGAGCATGTCCCAAGGGCTCCTCTTTATGAGTGGGACTGGTACCCTTACAAAAACGTCCTAGAGAGCTTGTTAAATTCTATCACATGAAAGCACAGAACAGAGCCAGTTCTAACTGGACATCAAACTTATTGTCACCTTGATCTTGGATCCGTTCCCAGGGCTGCAAGCAATAACTTTCTACTGAGTGTGCGCTCTCCAGGCTTAAGGAGTGAACAGCCGGGACACACAGCATCTGGGACACAAAGACTGTGAGGAAGACAACAGAGATGGCCACTGATACAGGATCCTGCTCCTAAGGGGCTTCTAACCTGGTAGAAAAGCCAACAGAAACAACAAATGGAGGATAAAATGTGCTCATCCTCTGCTAAGTCCTTGGAAGGCTGAGTGTGGACAGCAATCCAGGCTCCTTGACTCCGATGGAAGCTTCCAGGGGAAAGATTCCTGGCCAGGTAGAGAGGCAATAGTAACAGTAGTGATTTAGACTCTGCTCCTGTTTCTGTTGACTGGGGTCATGTGCATGTCAATACCAGTGGAAAGACTTTCCCCGCGCACTCCTTTAATCCCAGCACTTGGGAGGCAGAGGCAGGCGGATTTCTGAGTTCAAGGCCAGCCTGGTCTACAGAGTGAGTTCCAGGACAGCCAGGGCTACACAGAGAAACCCTGTCTCAAAACCGTCGCCCCCCCCCAAAAAAAAAGAAAAAAAAAAAAAAACCTTTCCCCTACATGGTCTTAATCTCCCTGGGAGCAAAATTCATTCCTTTCCTCACCATCACAAAGGTGAGACCCAGATAATCATGACTGCATGTATGTCCCACAGCAAATGAATCTGGTTTTTTTCCCAGGGCCAGAGCTGGCTGTAACTGACCAGAAACACCCACATCTACACATAGGCTCCACCTACCAAATGAGAGAACAAAATTGTGCTTGCTTTTGTCCTTGCCACCCCCATGGAATTCCACAAATGTGTATATGTATGAATATGCTTGAGCCATGACAAAATCAGAGATTTTTTAAAGCATTGACTCAGTCCTTAGTTATAAACCAGGCATCAAAGATCAGCCTCCACTGATGTCTTGATCCCAAATATAGACATTAATAATATTCATATTTCCAGGTTTGAGACACATTTGCAAAACACATGTGAATTCTATCATATGTCAGAAAGTACTAAAGACTTTGAAATTATTTTGCACAGAAAAACAGATTGGCTGTGAGTAACCAGATAACAATGACTGCATCTGCCAAGACAGGGGCTCTCTCAAAAACCTCTAAGCTCATGGAGTTCATATTCTGATTGTGCAGGCTCTGTCTCTGAACTCTGGGTGACTCCTGCATATTTGAAGGCCATCCCTAGTGCCTTTCCATAGTTCTGCTGGGCAAGACACATAAGCTCCTAACAGATCCAGCTCTGCCCAGCGGGGGCTCAGCCAGCTCTCAGTGCTGGCCGCTGGCCAACCCTAACCCCAGTTCAGTGATCCTCCCACACCCAGCTTGGTAGTGCTCCCACACCCGTCTATCCACCATGAATACATTCTTCTCTTGCTCGTTGCACACAGAGGCCCCCTGTGTATGTTCCCCATGCTGTCAGGGTGGGACTTGATCATCCAATAGTGAGTAGGGGTAGTGGTATTCTTATGGCTAGCTCTGCATCTCTCTCTGGCTCTACACTTAAACTTGTCCCTGACCTCAAGTGATTGCCAACATTCCTTCAAACTCCCACAAACCATGAGGATTCCCTCTCCCAAGAAGGAATCTACTGTGAAGTGGGTGCCTCCCTGCCTGACTCTCAAGGTCTCAAGGACTCCTGCAAGCACACTGCAAGCCGGTGGCTTCCTCAGGATGAAGGGCCACAAGAACATCTCCCCTCCCACTCTTCCGAAGCCCCACATTTCCCCTCCTCTGTCAGGAAAGGTTGTTTCCTATCATCCTAATTCTGGGTGTCTCCTGGTTTCTCTATCAGGTGCAACATGGCAGAAGAGACAGCTCAGAGCATAGGCAGAATGTCACTTTTCTGCTTGGTGGAACCCTGGGAGGAAGGCATGGAGGCAGAGGTTTGGGTGTCCTGACCGACACCTTCAGGAATGCCATTCCCCACCACCATACCTGCAGCCACTAAGGAATCTCTGAGTAGGGACACCCAGCTGAACCTACATCATCCACAGACACAGAAGACAGCATAGGGACTCTACTTTTAAGCCTCTGCTTTTGTGAAATATAGCTATGTGGTAAAATATATATAAATATTATCATTTGACCATTGTTTAGCATATATTTTCCTGTCATTAAAAACATCCATGACCTGGGGAGATGTATCTATGGGTAAAGGAGCTTGTTATTCAAGCCATATAACCTGAGTTTGGATCCTGAGAACCCAGACACAGTAGTGCAAGTACCTTTAATCCCAGCATGCCCCTATGGGGAGATGGGAGACTGGGACAGAAGTCCAAGGGCTAGCAAGCCTGACTCATGCAGTAAATAGACCATGTCTCAAACAAGATGGAAGACAAGGACCAACCCCCAAAGGTTTTACCCCCAAACACATGGTACCCCGTGTGCTGCTGGAACACACATACACACACACACACACACACACTTGTGCACACACACACTCTCTCACACACACCGTTAATTACTGTCACCATCCATTCCCAGAATTGTATCTTTCTTAACTGAAATTTTACACCAACAAAGCAGTAACTCCTTGCTACGTCCTCTACCCCCTGTAACCACTACTTCATTTTCCTCCTCATGAACTTAACTATTTTAGGACCTGTTATGACTGGAATCTTGTACTCTTTATCCTTTGAGTCTGGTTATTTCTCTTAGCATTGTGTCTTCAAGATTCATTCATACTGAAGCAGGTATCAGAATTCCACCCCTTGCAAGGCTGGATAATACTGTGCTGTATGTATGGACAGACGACCATATTTGCTCCTCCATCCAACCACGGATGAAAATCTCACTGCTTTGGTGTGGTGCTGTATAGCAATAGCCAAGTAAATCAGCGCAGTCAAAGGCTAGGACAGCAAAGTCCCTAGTAGATGTAAGGATCCAGTGAGTCTGACAGAAATATAGAGCAGACCCAGGAAAGCTCAGTGTGTGTATGTTTGGTGACTGGGCCAGAATCCAGGCTGGAGTTCCCAAAAGCACTTCTCACAGAAGGTTGGTTGTGTCCTCAAGTCCCCACTCAGGCCTGGGACTAATGGAGTTTTCCTCACACCTGAGTTCTCTGTCCTAGCGTAGGCTAAGGACCTAGAGCCCAGGAAACATTTAAAAGAGCCTTATTCCAGGTAAGTTTCCATTAATCCCAGAGTATCTCACAAGATCTCTAAGAGGAAAGAACTGTGCTCAGGAAGGTACAGGGGAGCAACTGTTTATGCCTGGCAAGAAAAGGAGGAATGCAGCAGCACAGATGGCTGGGGAAACTCGAAGCACTGGCTCAGAACCAAGTAGGCAGCCAGTGCAAAGAAGAGACAGGGGTAGAGGCCTTGTGAGAGAGATATGCAGGGTCCCAACTGAGCCAATAGGATGGGGTCCCTATTTAGCATCCTTTCAGCTTTTTGTACCTAATCCCCAGGGCTCAGGAACAATAGAGCCTCATCTTCCTGTAAGGGGGTCAAGGGCAGGGTTTGACCCTTGGAATGGTACAGGCCATGGAGGGTAGTAAGAGGTGTGACCCACACTTAGTTATACACTGAGCACTGTTATGCCTGGGACAGCAGTCTTCCCTCACTACCAAGGGACCATATCAGTTCTACTGTGTCTTTAAACTTTCAGACATCAAGTCAGCTGCCAACTGCCATACCCTGAACCCCAGGTCTGCCTTCAAGATCTCCATGACCTTGCACACTAGACAGAAACAGCTCCATCTTTTTTGTGGTTTTGCCGATGTGTCGCTACCAGGACAGTATATGGTAGGAGCCAGCAACTCTCCTCAGGGTTCCTTCACCTACCTCAGGCATTGACTGTGAAATGAGGCTCTCAACCTTTAAGGACAGGAGTTTCGGGGAGCTTCACACAGCATGATAAGTGTGTCCTTGGAAGTCTGAAGCTTTCGGAACTGCTGCTGCTGCTGTTATCAGGCTTGAGTGCAGGCTCAAACTCTGAGTCTCTAAGGGTCTGGGACTGGTTCCCAAGCAAATTCTTCTGGTACAATGACCACACAGAGAGAAAAGCTTTGCTGAAGTGTGAATACAATGCTGTTAGCAAACAGAGCATGCTGTCCAGGCCAGGGCCGAGCCAGGAAGTCAGGAAACTGTGTCCTGGCCCAGCTGTTCTGCCAGTAAAGCAAGCAAGCGTGCCACTTAGCCACTCTCAGGGCTTCTGTCTTCATGTGCATAATGCAGCTTACAAGTCATCCACATCCCAAACTGTAAAGGCAGTGAACTTGAGGAAGGGGTGGGGGAGGAGGACTGGATATGCGGAAACACGGTAATATTTAGCATGGAGAGGAGAGAAAGAGAAGAGGACCAAAAAATAAAAAAGAAAAGAAAAAGGGAAGAAAGGAATGGACAGAGAGAGAAAGGAAGGGAAGGAAGGAGGGAAGGAGGAAGGGAAGGAGGAGGAAAGAGAGGGAGGAGAAGGAGGAATGCAGGCATTTGGAGTGAGGTGTGTAGCTTTGAGAAACCCAAGAAAGATACTGGAGCAGACCAGCTCCTGGAATAGCCTCTTCAAGCCTGAGAGCCAGGGTCTAGGTTAGACGTTCCTCCAGCAGAGAAAAGCAGAAGGGAGGGAAACGAGGCCTCCCATGATCAGAAGCACAGGTAAAGCTCAGCTCAGAGCAGGAAGCCTCACTTATTGTAGTGTGAAGTGTTGGGATGGCCCCCTCGAGCCCCAAGCAGGACCCCCAAGCAGGACCCCTAAGCAAGATCTCTGAGCAGGACCTCTGAGCAACCCACATGGTGACACACAAAGTACAATTAGAAAGTTCTGCATTGAGGAGAGAAAGCAAAGACTAATTGACTAAATTAGTCTTTAGCAAAGACTAAATTAAAATTAGCAAAGACTAAAGCGAAAGACAGACTAGAGTCCCCAGAGGTCACAATCACCAGGACAGCAAGTAGCAACCACATCACACCACAAATAGCTGGTGCATTCCTATCATCTACCTCACTACAGGAAGAGGTATGAGATCTGAGAGGTTAGGGGTAGGAGGGTCTCCTAGAATTAATTTTTTAAAATTAGTTTAGTTTAACTTAACTTAAAAACAGCCTTAACTTAATCTAATTTCATAATTTGGGAGTCTCTCTCTCTCTCTCTCTCTCTCTCTCTCTCTCTCTTTCTCTCTCTCTCTCCCCTCTCTCTGTCGCTCTGTGTGTGCATGTGATCATGTGTGTGCATGTGTGTTTGCATGCACACACATGCATGTTAATTATCTTGTGCATGAACACATTCAACAATGATTATCAGCACTTCTAAGACAACACTGAAGGAAACGCAGTCACAGTTTACCAACTGCATCAGAGAATTCTGACTAGTAAGGGCACTATACCTTCAAATGCTATCTAATTCGATAAAGCCAAATGCAGGGTTCCTTGAAACTCAAACCCTCCCTAATCAAGAATATCAGGAATGAAGGTGATAAACATCTGTCATCTGAGTGGGCAAGAGGGCTCAGTGGGAAAGGTTCCTGCCACCAAACCTGGTGACCTAAATTTAATCCCAGGAATCTGTTGACCTCTGACCTCTTCACGTGTGCCTATGCACATAATATACACATACACAAAATAAATAGTTGTATTATTTTTAATGTACATAACTAAGGGGAGGGGCTGAAGCTTCTGGCCCTTGGGAATTGAAAGGGGCTTCAGGAGGAGTAGGGCATCTGTGGTGGTTAAAATGAATATAGCCATAGGCTCTTTATTTCAAGACAGTATAGGCTCATATATTTGTATGATTAATTACCAGGGAGTCCTTGTTGGAGGAGATGTGCCACTGGAAATAAGCCAGGCCTGGTCTCTCCTCAACCCCCCCCCAACTCCACTCCCGACTCCATGACTGTTGCCTGCAGATCAGGATGTAAAGATGTCAGCTACTGTTCCAGCACCGTGCCTGTTTCCCTCCATGACGACAGTAGGCTAACCCTCTAAAGCTATAAGCAAGCCCACAGTTGAATGCTTTTCTCTTACAAGTTGCCTTGGTCATGGTGTCTCTGCAGACTGTTTATAGAACAGTGATTAAGACTAAGTTGCACCATGAATGATGACTTTAAGTAAGCAGAGCACAGAATGTAGAAAGAGAATTGAAATTAAGGCAGAAAGTAGCAGACAGAAGAAGAATGGTGACAAAGAATGGAAGCAAAACAGAAACTTTATAGAGCTGAGCTGAGCAGAGAGACTAAGAAGAGAGCAGAATTAAGCAGACAAGAAGAGACTGAGAAGGAGCTGCAAGGGGAGCAGAAGGCAGCAGGCAGGCTTTAATGACAACGAGACAGAAAAGGTAGACGCTTTCACTTTATGCAATAAAGGTCAAACCTTATTTTTCATCCAGAATGAGTGAGTTTTTTCTGCACTGGTGCTTAAGTATGGATGTGTGTGTGTAAATATATAAATTGATATGACAGGTTGCTGGGCCCAACAAATGAGTATGTGATAATGAATGTGTGTGAATGTGTGTGTGAACATGTGTATGAATGTGTGTGTATGTATGTGTTTGAACATATGTGTGAATGTGTGTGAATGTATGCATATTTGCTTGTGTAAATGTTTTCCTTTTGCAAACATGATGCTCTTCTCCTGGTTCAATGAGTTTATTGCTCCAAACCTCCCTCCTGCCTGGCAAGGGATGGGGGAGGGGAAGGTTTCTGGGCAATTAATCCTTACTTAATCCCCACACTGTTAAGCAACACGTGTTAATTCACCTGGAAGCCTGCAGCTCTGACTTCAAAGTAACTTAGAGACAAGTAAACCATAGAAAGCAACCTTAATCTCTCACAAGATTAAGTATTGCCCCTGCTGATGCTCCATCCCCAATCGGCTGCTTCAGAGAAACTGTCTCCTGTGAGAAGAGGCTACACATGCATACAGTACAGAACCTCTCCAGGGCCTCTGTGGGAGTTGGGAAGACTCCCTTCTAATCTGACAGACAAACTTAAAGGGAGGCTGGTGCACAGGGTGAGCACATGTGAGCAGTGAAATAAAAACATCTGGCAGAAGAGGGTAATGTGCAAAGGAGGAGGCAGATCCACAAGCAGGGGCTGTGGAAGTTGACTCAATTCTAGCACTACATACAACTCACACTCAAAGACTGACAAAGAAGATGGACATCAGTACGCAGACAGAGTCCCTTCTCACTGGAGGGAAGTGATAATCTGTGTCTTCTTGGAGGACCTGACTCTTTCATTTGATTCTCAGCAATGCTCTGATCACTTTTCCTACAAGGTATTTTTTCTTACTGTTAGGAGCACCTCTTTTCTGAAGGGAAACAGAGGAGCCATGGATCTCAGGGAGAGAAGAGGTGGTGGGGACTGGAACGGAGTGGGGAGAGGGGAGATGGTGGTCAGGATATATTGTATGAGAGAAGAATAAATTTAAAACAATTAGGAGCACCTGACTAAATGAACACCTCCCCATGACTGGACACCACCACACCTAGCAGAGACACAAATGAAGAATAGACCTGAAGCTGTACACTGCAGGGGTGGGATGGGTCTGGTTTTAAAGATTTACAGACGAAATCACTGCTCTGTATTGATGCTAAAATGACATAAACAAGGTTTGAGCTGGGCGCCGGTAGTACATTTCTGTAATCCCAGCTCTAGGGAGGCAGAGGGAAGGATCAGCCTTGATGGGTAGCAAGGCCCTGTCTCAGAAAAGAGAGGATGGGTGGGGAGAAAAAGGGAAGAAAAAAGAAAAATAAAACAAGACTTGTAACTGTAGCTTCATTTTTCTAAACTTCCAAATTGAATATGGGTTGTGGTGAACTAGAGAAAAAAACATTCAAAGGGAAGAGCCGTGGCCAGTGTGCCAGCCCTGTCTCTGTATTCCTGGGTCGTGGCTGTGTTCAACTAGATTCTCAGTGCTGTTTCCATGAAGTCCTTGGCTTAGTTCCACAATGGAAAGGCTATTTTTATGCATGAGCCACAGATATTGAAATGAAAATGTATCTGTAATTCCAATCACATTTTGTTTTCATGATGATTTTTTTCCTCTACTCAAGAACGTGCATACCTATCATCTTCTCTAAATCTTCTTTTAAAATTCTATTTATGTGTTTCTATGCTGAGGGTGGGGCAGTAGTGCATCAGTGGTCAAAAGACAACTTACAGACCTCAGTTCCCCTTCCACCACATGGGTCCCCAGGACTGAATTCAGTCCAATGTCAGCTTGCAAAACTCAACATTCTCTGAGCCAAATATAGATGTCAGGGAACCCAAATGAGTGATGGTTATAATACAGGCATATTTCAGTCTTGGGAATTTCTCAAGGAACAGCGAGCTGAGTTTCTCCTCCTCTTCATGACTCAGACCCTTCATAGCCCCACCACAAAAATATCAGCTAGGAGACTGGTGCATTTAAAACATTAACATGAATAACAAAGTTAAGGGTTTGTTTTTTTTTTTTTAAGACAAATGCACAGACAAAGCAAAAAGGTGATTCTGGTTAGAGGGACAGGATCCTTTGGTGACCACAATCACCCTGCAGAACAGCCCAGCAGTTAAATGCTTAGAGATGCCAAATGGCCAAATGGAAATCTTAAGGAAACTCATCTAAAGGCATTCTAAGTTGATTACTGAGAAATCAGAAGCTATTTGGAGGTGTGGCCACGGCCTCTCTAATCAGACCTCAGGAAGCACAGTCCTTGTTTGAGAGAGTCTCAGCAGAGGGTAGACAATGGGAGGCGACTGCCCATTACTTATGGCCAGTATTTACTATTTCCTGTCATGTCATTTGGATTCAGATACACTTATTGAGGTAGGCTTTCTTATTACTGTTTTTATAAAGGAAGCAACATAGCTTTAAACATGTGAAATGACTTGCCCAAAGGTGTACATCTAGTTGGTGGCAAAGCTTGCTTTATGGTCAAGTTCTGCTTAACTCCAAAGTCTATTTGTCTTCCCTTGTGACTTAGAGCTGAAGTGGAGTTGGAGAAGACAGAGGACTGTTGTAAATCTGATTTCCTTAAGATTTAGAAGGAAGGGGGCTGGTGAGATGGTTTGGCAGTTAAGGACTCACGTTTGTTGCCCAGCCCTGGTATGGTGCTCACAGCTATCCATAACTCTAGCTCCATGGGATCTGAAAGCCTTTTCTGCCCCCATAGGTGCCTGAATATACGTGTCATACATTCACAAAAATATACACATAAATAATAAACATATAAATCTAGAAGTAAATATAGCTATGGGAAAACACCCAGGACACAGTATAGGCAAGATATTTCTCAACAGAGACCCACTATTACAGAGGAACCCCAACAGCATAGGAAACAGCTCCAAGAATTAACAAATGAAGTTCCATGAAGCTAAAACAGCTCTCTAGAACAAAACACACTTTTATCAGCAGAGTGAGCAGACGTCCTGCAGAATAAGAGAAAATCTTTGCTACCTGTGGTTCAGGCAAGAGCTTACTACACAGAACACACAAAGACTAATACACAGAACACACAAAGACTAATACACAGAACACACAAAGAACTACAAAAACTAAATACCAAAATCAAAAATAAAGAAAAGTTACCAATCAATAAATGGACCAATAAGCTAAACAGTTCTCATCTCAAAAGAAGAGATACAAATGGCCAGTAAATATTTTTAAAGTGTCATAGACTAAACAGAAAAAGACACCTTTCCATTCCACGTCTCCAGCTGGCCAAAGTCATGAACTCCAACACATAGAATCTGCCTCCTCACATCATCTACCTCGTGCACAAGGAGGGGACAGCACTGACAGAGGACCCACCTGATGGCAATGAAGTCTCCCCATTGAGGAGGAGCTCATGAATCTGCAGGTCACCATGGAAGGCTCCACAGGGACCCCATGCCTGGGGTCTGTTTCAAATGAAGGTCCTACTGAGCAAGGACTTCCCTGCCTTTCCATCTACCCAAGAGATGCCCCTGACTAAGATCTACCAAATGTGAGTGCCAACAGCCAGACCTGTGCCAACATGCTCACAAGGGACTGAACGGCTGTGTTGGGTGTGCAGTACATACTGCTGAGCACCCAGGGCCTGCTCATCCACCCTGACCCAGAGTCTACTCAACCAGGAAGCAGGCCACCTGATTTCAGAAAACTGTGAAAGAGTATGCCACCAGGCTAGCCTGCTCACAGAGCTCCATGGCCACCGTAATGGGCTCTTCTCCCTCCTTCCGGCTCCTGCTCTGTCCCCTCCAACTCTGTCTCTAAGGTATTTAAATTATGGCTGGGGTGGAAGAGGGAGTGAGAGGAGTACCAGAGTTCTGAACCTGGATTTTGTTTTCTAAATAAAGTTGGAAAAGCACAACAAAAAAAACCAAAAAACAAACAAACAAAACTGAAAACATAAGTCCAATCCCCAGAGTCCACATTCTAGAAGAAAAGAACCAACTACATCAAGTGCGTGCGCGCACACACACACACACACACACACATCAACCAATCAACAAATAAATAAATGTGTTTTTAATTCCATTAAGAAAGTATCCAATCCCTGGAGCCTTTGAAGAAATGTAAATTCAAACTTCTTTGAGTTTTGTCTCTTCTTAGTCAGATTAGCTTTGATCAAGAAACCAGTAACAAGTGCTGGTGAGCTGAGGGGAGAGGAGCATTTACCTACACCCGGGGAGAACATACACTGTAGTCTCCACAGTAAGCCACTATGGAAGTCAGGGCAGAGATGGCTCAAAAAACTAAAAACATAACTATCATATAGCCCAGCTATACCAACTCCTGGGTATATTTCAAAAGTTACTTTATATCCTACTACAGATACATTTGTACTTTCATGCTCATTGTTACTCTTTTCCTAACAGGTAGGAACTAGCCCAGATGGCCATCAACAGGTAAATGAATACCAAAAATGTAGTACATATATGCAACAGAATTTTATTCAGTTGGAAAGAAAGAAGGAAAGAAAGAAAGAAGGAAAGAAAGAAAGGAAGGAAGAAGGAAAGAAGAAAAAAGATAAGGAATGAAAGAAATGAAATTTGTAGGAAAATGGGTAGAACTGGAAAATGTAAAGCAAGGTAATTCAGGCTCAAAAGGATGAATGGTGTCAATCCTTCCCATTGGCTGATGAAAACATTGTTACATGCAAGTATTAGGTGAGGAAATGTGCATAAATGGAGACCTAAGAGATGGGGAGGAGACCTTATGGTGAGATGGACAGAATAAAAGGGTATGACATGACAGTGATAGAATAAAAGGTTAAGGTGTAACAGTGATCGAATAGAAGGGTATCATGTGGCAGTAGTAGAATAGAAAGGCAATGATACAACAGTGATAGGATAGAAGGATATGAGGTGACAATGAAGGGGAAGACTCGCAGGCAAAAGGTACAGCAGGAAAGGCGGGCCAGAGAGCTGAGAGAGGGGGTGATGGGGAAAGCAACCAACATGATATATGAAATGTCATAAAGAAGCATCTTACTCTGTGAACCACGGTTTAAGTGGAGCATGATGCCACCAAACTATAATCCCAGCACTCAAGAGTCTGTAACAAGAGGACTGCCATAAGTTCGAAGCCAGCCTGGGTTATGGCAGATATTATATCAACCAAGATATAATAAATGTGTGTGTGTGTGTGTGTGTATACATAGATAGATAGATAGATAGATAGATAGATAGATAGATAGATAGATAGAATAGATTTGAAAAGAGTTAAGTAAATTCTGTTAATTGAAATAAAAGAGTTGGCACAAATTAGCAATATTAAGTACATAAAGAAGAACATTAACCCACAGTCAATATCTATAAGGCCATAAAAGAAAACTGTGAACAACTTTATGGTAATAAATCTAAGAACACAGAACACAGGCTGCACAGACGTCTCAGCAGTTGAGAGCACTTGCTGCTCTTGCAGAGGACCCAGGTTTGGCTCATTACAGTCTGTAATGCCAGGATCAGTGGATCCAATGTCCTCTTCTGGTTTCCGAGGTCTCTTGCTTTGCATGTAGACAAAACATATACACTCACAAAATAAAAAATAATTGATTAAAAAACTAAAGAGTAAATCTGAAAACGCCTAAGTAGATCATCTTAATAATAATCAAAACTGAATCAAAAAAAGGGAAAATCAAATTAATCAATAACCTAACAATTAATTGTCAGATCAGGACACAGTAACACACATCCATAACCCCTGGGAGGTGCAGGTAGGAGATTCAGGACCTCAAAGACAACCTTGTTATATAATAGATTCAAGGCCACCATAGAACACATGAGACCTTGTATCAGAGAAAGAGAGAGACAGAGTCATTAGTTGTTAAAGAGAAAGGTCCAGAAAGCCCTACAACTACAGTTGGCTTTGAGTTTCCTCCAGCAGAATAAGAAAAGATAAACATCAATAATTGTGGGGGTCACAGCCCCCACTTGAGAGCACAGGCAAACTGCTCAAAGGGACACACACCCACCACTGAGACCAGAAAGAAATTTGTTAAATATGATCAAGAGCTCAAATGTCAATCTAACTGGGATAATTTGATTTTTTTCTTCCTTTTTTTTTTGAGATTTATCTATTTATTATTTTATACTGTATGTGTGTGGTATGAGCCAACCTTGCCAATGCAGGCAATCAGCCAGGCTTCCATATACAAGTTCACTGCCATGTTTACATGGGACGAAGCATCGAGACACAGAAAAGTTTTCTACCCATCCCACCAACACTTCCGTAAAGAGCAGCAGACACCCAGGCGGACAGCTCTGGAGACAGAATCTGCCGGGCCTACTTCAAGAAGGCCCTGCACTCCAGATGCTGCAAAGTCCCATGGATTCCTGGAACTCCTGTCTGACTGGGAAGCTTCCAGGCACTTCTGCGTCCATCTTATGGGGTAGAGTTTGCTTCACAATTGTGTTGTAGATCTGAAAAAGCTCTCAACAACTTCCAAGGAAAAGAGTCAGTGGAAGCTGAAGGTTTGGAAGGTGGGGCATTTTATAAGCTATCAAAAATATTTGACTCACCGGGCAGTGGTGGCACACGCCTTTAATCCCAGAACTTGGGAGGCAGAGGCAGGCGGATTTCTGAGCTCGAGGCCAGCCTGGTTTACAGAGTGAGATCCAAGACAACCAGGGCTACACAGAGAAACCCTGTCTCAAAAAACCAAAAATAAATAAATAAATAAAATTGACTCTATTAAAGCAAGAAGTATTTTCCTTCCTTTTTCTATTTTTCTATAATAATATTGATAATTTACATACCGGGACAGCAGCTATTGGGGTGTAGGCTTTCACCACTGGCCTAAGTTTGAGATTTGCTTCCTGCACTCAGCACTTTGCAGCCTTGGGCAAGTTCCTCTCTAATCCTGGCTTCTGAATCTCCCCAATGAAAAAAATAATAGATCTTACCTCAAAGAGTTTTAAAATGAAATACTTCATGTGAGTGTTTAACACTCGTCGAATGTTAGCTATCATTACTGTCAAAAGCTGAGGAGCCTTGGCTAACACAAAGAAAAGCAAGAACAACTATAATCCCTGTGTCCGTTTCAAAGCACAGCATTTCAGTTGTCACAGTGTATTTTCACAGTGAAAGGTTGGTGCTTTCTAATCCATGACTTCTTATTTAAATCCACCCCCGCTCTCTAAGCATCTCCGATGTAAGTCGGTATTCTGTACAGCATAGCATTTAAAGGCTACATACCATTCCTCTGGGTGAGTTTACTTCTGACAACCCCTACCCTCCTGCCTTTTGATGGAGGTCGCCCACCTTCTGTATTTCTAACCCATTTGACGCAGCCAGATGGTGGCTGACTTTCTTCTGGCTGTGTGGAGATGTGACTCCACTTCACATCCGACCTGACCCTGAGGTCAGGGACCCTTCTGTGGTCTTCTGACATCTCCAGCATCCTGTGCAGCCCATGGTTAGCTCGCCTTTGCTGCTGGATATGTGGCCGGCTGTTCTGTTTAACTAGATTCAGTTTATCATAGGTGCAGAAGGACACACTGCCAGAGAGGCAGTTGTTTTCCAAACAGTATAAGGTTGGCTTCCAGGGCATTAAACTCATGATTAGAAATTCTTGGGAACAGGAAGAGACTGAAGATTCTTATCAGGACGCATTGTTTGTCTAGGGAATGAGGGCATACACGTTCAATACTTGAGGACTTGAATTTAAATGAAGGATATTCCAACATTCTAAGAGGTTAGGAGACCACTGACAAAGCCTTCCTGACTGATACAAACGTGGGACGGTCAAGCTGGACAGAAGTCACACATCCTGTTTAAAGCAAGCCCCTGCTCCTCATCTTCAATGAATTCAGTTTTTAAAATCTTATTTATTGTATTAAATCTTTCACAGTGCCTACATAGATAAAATGTATTTTGATCATCCCCCTCCTTGTCCTCTTACCCCTTCTCCTCCCTCTGCCCGTCTTCCCAAGTGCCACCACCCGTGTATGAGTGTGTGTGTGTGTGTGTGTGTGTGTGTGTGTGTGTGTGTGTGTTCTGTCGCACTTCATCATGATTGCTTGTTTTAGCATGGGTGGGGGTGCCCTTACTAAACTTACCAATAACTGCACCACTGAGGAATATCCCCTAGAGATCATTGATTATCCGAAGCTCATCAGGGAAAGGAAGGGCCTTAGGAGCCCCTCCCTGATCCTCAATGGACTGGTGATGGACCCAGTTCTGTGCAGCTAGCCTTACTGCCGCTGCATTCATGTAAGTGTTCTTAGCACACCTTCCATCCTTCAGTTCATTTCTGTCTTCCCTGTCTTCTGCCACGTCCCTGAGCCTCGCAGAGATTGATGCAGATGTCTCACAGACAGTCACTTATCCTAGGTGTACTAAAAGCTATGAGTCTCTGGAAGTTATTTAAAATCTTTCTTTATACGATGACCTGTCTTAAAGCATTGTTTGCAACCTGTGCTATGTTGTTTGTACAGATAATAGCTCACGCTTCTCAGATCATGTCTTCCTTAGGGGCTAACTGAAGGCCCTGGATGCAGGTCCCCAGCACCCACCTATAGCACCAACTTGGCAAGAACTACGCATGCCTGGGCAGAAGCAAGATGCTTGCTGGGGTTTGCCAGTCTGTGAGCTCCAGGTTCAGTGAGAGACCCTGTCTCAAGGGAATAAGAGGGGATTGAGCAAGACATGCACCGTCATCCTCTACCCTCCATAGGTGTGTGCACACACATACACCATGCATCCAAAACACCCTCAAGAAGCAAAAGGAAGTGTGTATTCCTCACACACAAGGAGGTGCTGTGCCCACTGCAGTTGCCCTCACACAGAGCAGCTCAGGTGAGTCCCTGGCTGCCTCTAGTGGCTCTGATTTCTAGTAAGCGATGAGCAGACATTCAACCTCACTCAATCTCTAAAACACGGCGACAATAAAAAAACAACTCCAGACTCCATCTGTGTAGTTCCATGTGAAAATCAGCAGGCTGTCTGGAAGAGCCCAGAGAATCAAGCCTGTCATGGAAACATTGATTCAGCCATAATGAGACCCGACATACAAACCACAAATGAACTAAACAGCCCTTTCACCCAATCAGAACCCTGCAGAAGCCACAGCCTCAGGGTTAAAATAAGTGCCCTTTTTGTCTGTGGCCCTTGCTCCAGTCTCCTCCTTCACTCTCTCACTTGTCTGCACCTCCTGCTTAGGGGAAAGAAAATGCAAACCTGCAACAGGGAGCCCTGCAGATGGGGGGCTGGGGAGCTGACAACAGCCTTCCTGCCCAAGCATGTGGAGCAAATTAAAGCCTCCGGCCTGGAGGAGGTTGTAATAGCCGGGTTAGAGGAGTCTAAAGAAACAAAACTAAACTAGCACAGTTGAGTGGAGACTGACATCTTTACTTTCCAAAGACTAGCTTCTGCACAGAGTTTGTATTTACTGTTGGTTGCTTTTGTGTTTGTTCGTTTAAGTGTCAGCAGTGGAGTAGGGATAGCGTGCCGCGATAGAGTGGAATGTGAAGAACAGTGTCTGGAGTGGTTTTCTCCCATTTAGATCCCCAGGAATTGAACTCAAGTCTCAAAAAAAAAGGTTTTGTTTTTTGGTTTGGTTTGGTTTGGTTTTGGCTATATTTCTATTTTTCTTCATGAGCTTTGCCATCTAATTAGGTTAACTGTCATTGGTGAGGGCCATACAGTTGGAAAGAAAATACAGACCATAGATAACTAGAGATCTAGGATGGGTGTTACCAAGTCCTGTAAAGAAATATAGTCTCAACCCCTTCTGCATCCACAAAGTCCACATGCCAAATCCTGGCGCTTGCCATTCCTGCAGCAAATACTGGGGCAGAGTGTGCTGATGCCTGTGCGTGATACCTTGGCCTGACTGGCTCGGGCTGGCTAGTCATCACTAAGGGCAAAAGGGGATGGATAGAGGGGAACCCAGAGGTGGGAGGAACTCCAAGGACAGGAGCCAGGAAGACTGCAGGAGTAGGCGAGGGGGTCGTAGGTGTGGGGATCCTATCTGCCCTGAACCACAGGGGCTTGCGCCCAGGTCTGGGTGGCGGTGACCAAGCGTTGGTCCCTACAGCCCCGGCCCCGTCCTGCCCACGAACTTGACTGTCCCGCGCAGTTGTTCTTTTCTTTCTTTGCAGTCAGGCCCGGGGCAGAGAGAAGCCGGCGAGGCCCACCCTTTCGCCGGCTTGGGACGCCCGTCGGGAGTAAAGGAGATGTCCTCTGCACCCGCCCTCAAACTCCAGAAAATCAGAGCGACCCCACCCTGGAGACGGGCTCCCCAAAGCCTTCTTGGGCCTGTCCCTGGGGCTGATCACTCACGGGCAGCGCGGCTGGGGCTCCAACTCTGGCCACGGCCATCCACACAGGGAAGAGGAGAGGGGAGGAAGGAGAGGGAAGAGGCGAGGGAGGGAGAAGGGGGAGGAGGGCCTGGGCGACGCAGGGTGGGGAGGGTGCACCACGCGGGCATTCCTCCAGTCCCCGCCCCTCTTCCTCTGCGGGATCCTCCCTTCTCGCTTGTTTCTCCAACCTCGGTCCCCCAAAGTTTTTTTCTGGTGTAAGATTGGACATTCATTCGCTTTCCCTCAGGAATCAGCTGTCTCGGGCAATAGTCCCTAAAAAGGAAGCTGGAAAGAGGTCACCAAATTATTTTGGATGCCTCTACGAGGGCCTGCTTTTTTTTTTCCCCCCTTTAAAGTGGAACCAACCGAGTCCACAGCGAAGTATGTTTGGTGATGCTGAAAATCCTCCTTCCTTGAAGAAGTCCACACTCATCTGGCGCACAGATGATCAGGTGAATGAGTGAAGGACCGAGTTGTGTGCGAAAACAGGAATACCACAGCGCCTCAGGCGTGTATCTTGCACGAGGGATGTGGAAGAGGAGGCATCTTCCCCCAGCTGGTTTCCAATGTAGCTCCCCACCCAACCCTACCCCTCACTACCACCACCACTTCCGTCAGAACAAGTGGCCCTTAGCACATCTTGTCTACTTTTTCAAGAGAGAATGAACCAGTCACAACAGCGGAGGTAAGGCGCCCGCCCTTTTCCTAGAAGGACACGGAATCCCAGAATGGAGATGGCGTTGGACTGGCTAGGGTGTGCAGGAAGAGGACATTCCAGGCTTCAGGGGAGTCTGGAGTATTTAGGAGACGTGGAAATGATCAAGAGTGTGAAGCATAAAAGAAATCATGAAGATTTTAAGCAGAGTCTTTTGATTCCAGTGGATTGCCACTCACTTTTGTATGTCCCAGGATGGACACCCAGTGCACCTCGCAGTGAATCCCCGTGGTGTCAGAAAGGTAGCTGAGAAATACTGTTTAGTAGTGTGCTACAGGAACTGCATGGGAGGAGATCAGGTGTACATGTTAGGAGGGCGACGAACAAACACCTCGAGCTGAGGGCTGGGCTGGAGGTGAGAGGAAGCTGGAAGTCAAGTGGGCATCTCCCTGAATGCACACAGCAGTGCTTTCCTCAGTGTAGTCTTTGCCGCCTTGGAGAACCTGGTAAAACGGGAAAGTCTTTCAAGCAGTTTGTCCAACCACCAGGATTTAGGGAGGAAATGGAGCTCCAGAGAGGGCACAGATGTGCCTCATATCACACAGTTAGGCACACTTGGGATAATGTTATTCTCTGGTAAGATTTCTAATTGTGTTTATGCTTAGAGCACAACACTAACAGAACTAAGCAAATAAACAGAAGAACCCCTCGCCTCCCTGTCTCCTCTTATTGCCATCCTAGTAACTGCCAGGATCTGAAGTTTGGCAAGTGAGAACACAGGGCATAGATAGTAAAACACTGGTAACTTGAGGTTGGGGCAGGAATCCCTATTGGAGAAAATAGGGGCTGGTTGGCCTTCTAGTATGGAGGGGAGGGGAGGGAAGGGGAAAGGAGGGGAGGGGAGGGGAGGGGAGGGCAAAGGGGGCAGAACAGAGAGGAGGAAGAAGACAGGTAGGTGGGTCTGAATAGAAACGACTCAGTGGTACTTGCCTACCACACAAAGCCTGGTGTTTGGTCGCTAGCACCTTGTTTTGTGTATGCGTGTGTCCTTGGGAGGGTGTGTGTGTGGGTGTGAGGGTGTTCAAAGAGACCAGAAAAGAAAAGGCCCTGGTGATGAAATTACAAGCAGTTGTGCGCTCCCCAACATGGGTGCTGAGACTCAAACTCCAGTCCTGTCAGAACAACACAGTGCTTATAAGCAGAGTCACCTCTCTAGCCCAGAGCACCAGGTTTAAATAAAAACAAACAAGCAAAACCAAAACACAACGGAGGCTGAGTCACTGTCCCTGTGTCCCTTGTGTCTCTTCTAGTGTATTGGAGGGGACAGTCCATCTCAGAAATGCCATAGCTAACAGAAGAGGCATACAGAAAACAACACGCTTAGGAAAGTTACTGCCTCTACAATGGCTTTCTGAAAGCAGCTTTTAAATTATGTCATCTTTGAAATAAGCCGGATAGCCTTAATTAGTAAGGTTGGTGAAAGAAATCTCATGGAAATTTTGACACTTTCTGGGGAGCAGACAGACATGAAACTCTCGGAAGACTACTCCAGTTAACTGAAAACTGCTTCCTCTTTTACCTTGGAGTGGTCCTGACCTATGGTGATCCTGCATCACTCTGGAGATTGCCATGTTTGCAGATCTTTTCTTCTTTCTGGCCTGTTTGAATACACTTATCTCCATAGGATTCTCTCTGACAAAGTCCTTTTGTATTAAAATCTGCTGGTAAGATCTTTAGCCTATCCTCACCTAAATCACCGAAGCCACACACCACCTGGGCCCCAGTTTTATTTCAGATACTTTTGCTTGCTGCACACAGACCCTCATAGGACACCTTCCTCCTTTTTACTCTGAACTTTCCTTTTCCCAACAGCCTTTTCATGGAAACCACTGAGAACTTTCAAGGAGGTCCCTGAATTCACACAGCACTGGAATTCTGTTTTAAACATCTTCTCTGGTATTGACTTTGTGACCTTGGAAAACCTGGTAAATGGAAAAGATATTGAAGTAGCCTATCCAATCACCAGGACTCAAAGAATTCAGGATTCAGTATCACGGGGAGATCCCCAAAGTTTCTGTGGGTAGGACCTGGTACATACAGAATTAGTCAGCTAAAGCTATTAGGATCAGCATGCCTTCAAGAGGAGGGCAAGGCTTGGTCTCAAATGGTTAATGAGGACACTGTTCCTCTCTCAAACTTTACAGCAATAGTCTCTATTTAGATGACAAGAACCATTCAAGACAATGTGATGGCTTTGGGGGAAACTATTAATAAAACAAAACCACCCAGAACACAGACATTTCACATGCATGAAGCATTCTGAGTTGAGCTAAGTAGCGTTTGTAAGTCCTTTTCTAGGGAAATTCAAATACACTTCAGATGGGAATTTCCTGAGCTAAAAAGCCCACATCTTCACTCAGAGTGCCAACCCAAAGCAACCATATTGATTCCAATCAGCCATCGATTGACAGTCTTATATCATGAAGATGACACTCCTGGCATGCCTTGAGCTACACTGGCTGGCGGCTACAGCTGGTCCAGGGCCCATGCCTAGGAAGTATCTGATGAGCATTTACTGACTGCCTTCTATGTACAAGATACACTGCTCAACAGCCACAGTCAGTCTAGGACTGCTCCCTGCCTCCAGCACCTGTGCTATTGGGGTAGATGACATACATTAAAACACAATGGGAAAATAGTCCAATTAGCCCAACTAAAGAGGCGACCTAAAGAAATATAGGAAAGACTAATGATGCATGCCTATAGCACCCAGGAGGCTGAGGAAGGAAGACTACGAATTCAGGACCTAGCGAGGAGGAAAGGTGGGCAGTGGGAGGGAGGGAGGCAGGCAGGCCAAGGGAGACTATTTTTTTAGTAGTTGAACAGGATGTTACTGACATTGTATTGTTGTCTAGATTATGCTGTTTCTATTCTTGGGCCTCAATGTTTCTCCCTCTTGGGCCATTCCACGGTACTCCTGTTGTTTCAGAAAGGATTGGGGTGGAGTTCGGGAATTATTAAAGCCCCCAGCAAAATAAACAGTGAGGCTCCAATTAGGGAGTTGCCTTTCAAGGCCCCTCCACGGACAGGCACCACTGTGCTTCTTCTGCTGAGTTTTCCTAGTCTTTTCATGGAAGAGCTGTTCAAAAGTTCTCTTGCTTTTTCTGCCAAGGATTTAGCAGAACAGAATTGCCAGCTAGCCTCCTAATTTGGAGCTAATTACTAAACTGCTCAGAAATGTAAGTCAGAGGAGTCGGCTTGCTAACATCCTTCCCATTCATCACTATGGTATCTGAGGACACAGCTCTCAGCAGAGGACAGAAACTTCCTCTTCGTGCAAAAACTAGATGACCCTCACTGGCCTGGCCCTTGAATGTTTTCTCAGCATCATCTCCATCTATGGTATCTCTTCGGGCTAAAGTTATGGAGCAGCTTGAGGCCTTAAGAGTGGGGAGGGCTGGAGAGATGGCTGAGCAGTGAAGAGCACTTGTCTCTCTTGCAGAGGACAGTGGTTCAGTTCCTAGCACTGACATAGTTGCTCACAAGCATCTATAACTCCAGTTCTAGGGAATCAGCTCTCTTCTGATCTCCATGGCACCAAACAAGCTCACAGTGTGCATATATAAATGCAGGCTAAACCTCATGTGCAAAAAATCAAATAAATAAATCCAAAAAATACTATTTTTAAAGACCAGAGCCAACCACAAAAGATAATGCTGCATAAAATAGAACCAACTAAATCACACACCTTATTCTGTTTGAGGATTTTTACAATAGAAATTTTCAATCAACAGAAGGAAGCTTTTGGTTGCTCTCATTTGATGGCTTCAAGCTAGTTGTTTCCTGTTGTTTTAACGTGCTTACAGATGCTATGGCTGAAGGTTTGTTTGTTTGTTTGTTTGTTTGTTTTTGGTTTGTTAGTTTTTGTTATTGTTGGTTTTTTGTTTTTAATGCAAATGTTAGTTACTTATGTCTTGCAGTGACTAAATACTTGGCAGAAAAAACTCAAGGGAGGAAAGTTTTACTTTGGCTAATGGGTTTGAAAAGATGTCAGACCATCCGGAAGGAAAGGTACGACAGCAGAGTATGTGCCAGGGTGGTTCACTTCTCTGTGGTTCAAGAAGCAGAAAAAGCAGGCTGGATGGTGGACAATATAACCCAGTTACCTACTTCCGCCTTATACCTAAAGATTCTATAGTCTTCAAAATAGTTCACAGGATGGGCCCTGCATTGAAAGCATGACCCTGTGAGGGATGTTTCAGATATTAACCATGACAGTGGACCAGGAGTTAGAAGTAGCCATGTTACAAGTCAGTTTACCTAACAGTGTCTTACCACCTCACCAAAAGCAACAGCTCTGTGTGGAGAACTGAAAGTTCTTGGGATACAGAACAAACTATTTCTTGTCAGTGTGGCTCTCACATGCTTGCCCAATTGTTATCTGCCAATGATGTTGCTATCTTCACGTTAAATCCCATTTTCTATGACAACCCAGTGTGTCAGCTTTACGAGCCAGCAGCACTATGCCTGACAACTTAGTGGAGGGGTGATGTTGACAAACGACAATTCATATTCACCAAACAGTGAGATGCGTTCATCAGTCTCTCAAGCTGTGTTTGAAGGCTCTTTCTCTATGCTTCCAATTCCAGCTCTCAGTGTGCACAGTGCCTCTAGACATCAGGGGCCAGGTAATGGACAGTCTTTCTGGTTTCCCATTGGAATTTCTTATCTCATATTTTATTTTTATTAAAAACATATGTTTATTAAATAAGAGTGGGGGTAAGTACATTTCTAAATTATTTCTTTTTTAATTTAAGGATACATGTCTGTCTCTGTGTGTGGGTGTGTGCACATGAGAATGATGGCCAGAGTCCAGAACATGGTGTCAGGTCCCCTGAAGCTGAAGTTACAGGTGACACGCTACTGAAATGTGTGCTAGGAATTGAAATTCAGTTTTCTGCAAGAACAGAAAGTACCCTTAATTACTAAGCCACCTCCCCAGCCCCATGAATAGGTTAAAACGTTAGAAATGAAATATCTATTAAGAGATGTGTGTTTCTGATCTACTTCCTGGTTTCTCAAGTTTTTCAACAATATGCATATAATACATAATTGAGAAAAATAGGAAATGTCATTTTAATAAGTTCTCCAGAAGTCAGTCTTATTGTTTATGGCTTTGTGTGTGTGTGTGTGTGTGTGTGTGTGTGTGTGTGTGTGTGTGTGTTGTGTGCCTCAGTCACTATCTGCTGAGGGTGAGAATCTTTTCTCCTTCTGTTCACATCTCTAGATGCAGGAGAGTGGACATTTTTGAGAGGGGTCGAAAGTGGTAAGCAGAAGGCTGCCATGAGAAGGGTTTCTGGAATTGAGGGAGGGTGAGAGACAGTGACTGCCCACAAAGTGAAGTAGAAAACAGCAGATCTTCTGGACAGGCAGAGACCAAGACAGTGCCCAGTGAGTCAGTCAGGAGGCTCATTGATATAACGTCTCATATGTTTCCTTAATATGGAGGCTCAAATGTTGCCTAGCCTGACCTCAAAGTCCTGGACCCAAACACTCCTCTGCCTCGGCCCCCAGTAGCTGGGCTCAAGTGCATGCACCACACCACAGCTTGAGATGGCCTGAAGATGAGTTGGCCGAATGCCCAACTGGATTGGGCGTCACTGAAAGGAGAATTACATACCTGGAGAAAAGCTCTGGAGAAACGATTGGGATCAGATTAGTGCACTACAAGCAATACTTGTTCGTTTGCTTGTTTGTTTTTAAAGGTCGTTACTGGTTCCAGAGACAACTATGCAGGAAAGGAGAAGTCATGTATTATGTGACTTGGATAACCATGTGCACTTGAACAGTAGTCACAGGGAGGTTAATATTGAGTATCAACATGATCAAATGTTGAAGTAACCGATTTAAGGAGACAGCATTGTGTGAGCGGTGGGGCAGGGAGGCACGAGAAACATCTCCCAAGGGCAGAGCCAGTGCCCAGCAGGAAAAGCACAGGGAAGTACAAACTATTTGGGAAGATAAAGAGCAAACCAGTGAGCAGAAGTGGTTTTCTCTCTACAGAGCAGGAAGTACTTGGAGGGTTAGGGGACTTTTTTTGGTTCGTTTTTCCTGAGTAACATGTGTTTTAGAATAGCCTGATTCAGTTTGAAGTTCATAGCTTTGATTAAAGTACAGACAAGTTGGGAGCTAGAGAGATGGCTCAGTGGTTAAGAGTACTGGGCCGAGTTCAGTTTCCAGACCCAGCTCAGCTCAGCTCATAACTGCCTGTGTCCCCAGGTCCAGAAGATGCCTGTGGCCTCCTGCACCCATGTACATCCCATTATACAGTCAGAGAGACAGACACATAATTAAAAGTAATAAAAATATCTTCACAAACGAAATACAAACAATTTTGTATTTGTATGGAAGAAAAGCAGCCTGTATGTATTATGCTGATCTCTGTGTATTATTATCTTGATCTGAGACAATCCCAGGACAGGATGAGAACAAAAGACTGTCATGGCTGTCTCCAGGCAGCTGATGGAACCGTTTACCCCCAGCACACGCCACACATGCACACACTTCTCAGCACCTGAGCACACACATGCTTCCTGCACTGAACTACCGTGTGAACAGGACAGGTCCAGAAATCAGTGCTAATGTCACTCACAACATGTGCAGAACTAATGCCCTCAAATGAAATATCCCAGCCTTAAAACAACCCAAGAGCAAGTGTGTGCACAGAGGAGGGAAACAAGAGGACCAAGTATTTCTAAAACTTGATAGGCATGAAGCTATTCTCTTCATGTCTGTCGTGATGGTTTGTATATGCTTGGCCCAGGTGTGGCCTTGTTGGAGCAGTGTGTCATTCTGGGTGTGGGCTTTAATACCCTTGTCCTAGCTGCCTGGCAGTCAATATTCTGCTGGCAGCCTTCAGATAAAGATGTAGAATTCTCAGCTCCTCCTGCATCATGCCTGTCTGGGTGCTACCATGCTCCTGCCTTAGTGAATGGACTGAACTTCTGAACCTGTAAGCCAGCCCCAATTAAATGCTATCCTTTTATAAGACTTGCCTTGGTCATGGTGTCTGTTTCACAGCAGTAAAACCCTAAGACGTGTCTATTTCAAGACTTTCATAATAAGTGATGACAACCAAGTTAATGGCACAAATACACTCAACTTGTTTTGATAGTTGGTAAAGTTTGCATAGGAGAGAATATGTATTTAAAAGAAAAGTCGGGATTGGAGAGGTGACTTGGTGGTTAAGACCACTTACTGCTCTTGCAGGAGACACGGCCTCAGTTCCCAACAGCAACACAGCAGTTTACAACAGGCTGTGACTGCGGTTCCAAGTGACCCAATGCCCTCTTTCAGCCGCTCCAGGCACCAGGCACATGGGTGGTGCATGGATAGACATACCTGTAGGCAAAGCAGTAATACACAGGAAAAGTCATGCCAAGGGCTGGAGAGCTAGCTAGTGGCAGTTAAGAGTGGTTGCTGCCCTTGCAGAGCCCGGCTGGCTCCCAGCAACAGCTCGCTCACAATCACCTAAAGCTCCAGCCCCAGGGAGCCTACACCTCTGGCTTCTACAGGCACCTGCTCTCGTATGTATATAAACACATGGATAATTTTTTAAAAAGAAACTTTCTTAAAAAGAAAAAATGATGCCAAAGGGAAATATAGTATCCAGCTTTGAAAGGAATCTAAGAAGCTAGCCAGTAGTTTACAGGCTTCTGAATGAAGGTGTGAAAGGGGAGACCAGATGAAGTCAGAGTTCCTGAGAAATGTAATGGTTTACCCTCCAGATACAAAGCACCTGGAGTGGGATCCAAGGGCCAATTGGTGAGCAGGCTCAGGCCAGGCTGCCTCAGTCTTCTAACCTCAGTTTTCTCTCAGCAGGACAGTGATAAGTAAGTGAGCAGTAAGCACAAGCTTATGGCCTTGGGAGTAGGGTGCAGGGAGAGGCACCCTGGGGTTTGCAAGGAAACCACTTGTTTACCACAGTCCAGGGAGAGCTGAAAGGGCCTAGGGTCCTTGTTTGAAGGGTGGTTCCCAGCAAAAGCCAAGGGTCTCCTACAGGCTTAACTGTGCAGTTGCTCAGTTGGGAAGGTCACTTCTAAATCGGCTGGGACTGGATGCATTCCAGTGTCTTTCATCACAGACACAGACTGAAAGGTTCATGTGGGTATGAATTTATTGACAGAATTTCCTTTAGCAATTATTCGAACACAGAGAGTACTGTACAGCTGCAGACATCACAGCAAACCCACAGGTTCTAAAAAGCTGTAAGGCTTGTCACCTCCAAGGGACAGAGGGAGGGGCAGGGAAAGGAATGGAGAGGGCAACGGAGAGAATCTTTTAAAAGGAATCTGAGATGTCTTTCAATTTTCAATTATAAGAAGAAATGGCAATACAGGAAGTAATGACATTTGACAATTTAAGCATTTTATCCAGAAACATATATCTATTCCATAGATACCAAATCCATTACCATATAATTGAGTTTGAAAATATACAAAATATTTGTTGTTCTTACATACTGAAATTAAATCCTAATTTTAAAAAGTGCACAGTAAAAACAGCGTAAGGAAACCTACAATATCCATGGGTATGTCTATTGTTTTCCATTTGACTTCAACATGAAATTCTGTATTTGCCTCGCTGTTTACAAATATACTTCAAATGTCTCAAGGTCACAGACAACACTGGCTAGTCTACTAAGTCCAACAGCACATGGCTTCCCAGCAGCCACCAGCACTGGTTGTGGAGTCTGGCTCGAGTCTCCGGGCAGCAGCTGCAGCCGATCTGGAGGGAACAGTCACTGGCCAGTCTAGGTCATCAACTACCGACTCCTGTTCTTCTTAGAATTTCCCTGTGCAAAAAAAAAAGTGTCCACCATAAGAACACAAGTTTCAGAAGAAGTGTTCTCACAGCTTAGAAAGCAAGCTGCCAGCATCCATGCTGTCCTGTGGACCACTGTGGCTTCCTATGTGGAGAAAAGCTGGCAGACACCCTGCACGGCAGCTGTTAGTCAGCAATCACAAAGTGTTTATTACTTTTGACTCTCCCTGTTCCCAACTTCCAGACCCAGTCTCTCCCAGGACCAAGGGTAGATAAGATAGAAAAGCAAGTGGCTACTCAGTTTACCAAAACACCTTTTCTTATGAAAGTTCATGAAACAAAATAGTTTTAGCACAAAT
This sequence comes from Rhabdomys pumilio, assembly GCA_030674055.1. NCBI lineage: Eukaryota > Metazoa > Chordata > Mammalia > Rodentia > Muridae > Rhabdomys > Rhabdomys pumilio. Next base: position 75,948,095 of record JANHMN010000010.1, read on the forward strand.
ATTTTTTCTGTTGCTTAAATAAACAGGTTTTAGAGCAGTGATTCTCAACCTTTCTAATGCAACCCTTTAATATAGTTCCTCATGAAATGGTGACCCCCAACCATAACATTACTTTTTGTTACAACTTCATAACTGTAATTCTGATACTGTTATGAATTATAAGGTAAATATCTGTATTTTCCAATGGTCTGAGGTGACCCCTGTGAAAGGGTCATTCAACCCCCACCCCCACCCAAAGGGGTCAAAACCCACGGATTGAAAAGACCCTCATCCTAGCTGCCTGGAAGTCAGTATTCTGCTAGCAGCCTTCAGATGAAGATGTAGAACTCTCAGCTCCTCCTGCACCATGTCTGCCTGGATGCTGCCATGCTCCCGCCTTAGAGCTTGGAGTGGTGGCACAGAACTCTCTCTCACAGGATGGTTTCACAAAGTTCTCTACTCTTTGGAGAGGTTCACTTCTTACGACTACATTCTATTTGTAAGTCTGTAAATGATGAAGTCCATAAACTATTTCTTCCCATAAATGGACAACATTTGCAGAGTACAGACACGCAGAGCAAGATTTGACACACACAGTAGAGACTGCACTCAGCATCCAGCAGATAAGTGCTCACTCAGCACACGAGGACATACTGCAGTATAAACGACCAGGAAGTAGAGGCGTGTGCTGGACAGTTTATATCAAGTTGATACAGCTACAGTCATCTGAAAGGAGGGAACATCAATTAAAAAAAGGCCTCCACAAGATCAGGCTGCAGGCGGGCCCATCGGGTATACTCTAGATTAGTGACTGATGGAAGAGGGCTCAGCCCATTGTGGGCGGGGCCATCCCTGAGCTAGTCCTGGCTTCTATGAGAAAGCAAGCTGAGCAAGCCAGTAAGCAGCATTCCTCTGTGGCCTCTGCATCAGCTCCTGCCTCCAGGTTCCTGTCGTTTGAATTCCTGTCCTGACTTCCTTCAGTGATGAGCAGCAATGAGGAAGTGTGAGCCAAAGCTGCTTTTGACCATGATGCTTCACTGCAGCAGTAGAAACCCTGAATAAGATGAGCAGGAAGCAAAACCCAGGGCTGACAGAGTGGCTCAAGAATGATATATTTCTACTATGACTAGAAATATAACCAAGTGATAAGAGTAAGGGGAGATATTTATAGAAAGGAGCCTGCCCACTCTGTACTCCCTGCCTCCAAGGTGGCTGGTAACCAGCACAGAGCTGGTCCAGAGAAGCAGGGTTAAGATGTCCCCACACAGGGAGAAGTCAGTAAATATCCTGAACTGATCCTGAGAAGTGTTACGTAATGCACAGCACACTCCTCCAGTGGAGAACACAGTATATTCTCCAAGGAGACCTCGCTGGGCAGAGACCTGGTCTACACCACCAGTGCAAAGCTGCACCTCGTCTCTCTACTGTGGAGTGGCATCTCTTCAGCCCACAGATGGGTGGGAAATTATCATCTGACCTACAGATATGCAGTGATCATCTGACATGACAGCGTGAATGCCTAGAGCCTTGAAGTTTACATTCATAGAAAAGCTGCATAGGACCATTCAGTAACACAGACATGGTTTATGGTAATGCACCCCACTCTCAGCACATTACCCAGTTATCTACCAACGGGCTCAGACTGAGGATACTGGAGAAACAAAACCACAGGAATCCTGGAGGTAAAGTGGTTAGCATTCCTAGATTATATGGACAGTTGTGAGAATAAATAAAGGGCTCTATTCTACTCCTGGGCATATACACTAAGACGGCCTGGGATGGTTTGTATGTGCTCGGCCCAGGGAGTGGCACTTTGAGATGGTGTGGCTCTGATGGAGTAGGTGTGGCCTTGTTGGAGTAGGTGTGTCACTGTGGGTGTGGGCTTTAAGACCCTCATCCTAGCTGCCTGGAAGTCAGTATTCTGCTAGCAACATTCAGATGAAGATGTAGAACTCTCAGCTCCTCTTGCACCATGTCTGCCTGGATGCTGCCATGCTTCCACATTGATGATAATGGACTGAACCTCTGAACCTGTAAGCCAGCCCCAATTATAAGTTGTCCTTATTAAGGGTTGCCTTGGTCATGGTGTCTAATTAGGACATGGCCATATCCTAGCCCAGAGATGCCTGCGCATACAAGTTCATTGCTTCTGTATTCACAACAGCAAGGGAAGGAACCAGCCTAGATGTCCAACAACAGGTAAAGAGATAATGAGAATGTGAGATATGTAATTTGTAATATTATTTAGCTGTAAAAAAAATTAGATCTGCAGGAAAATGGATAGACTTGGGAGGCATAGTAGTGGTAGTAGTAGTCGTAGTAATAGTAATAGTGACAGTAATAATAACAATAACAACAACAACAATAATAATGGTAGCCTAAACTGAAAAGAAAAGGAACTGTGTTCTCCCTCATATACGGACCTAGCCACTGACATACACACAGATGCATGGAACAGGTCTGAGTGTGGACATGGTATAACACTTAGAAAGAAACTGAGAGGATGACACTGACTGACAAGGAGGGCAGTGCACAAGGAGACATGGGATTCATGGAGGAAGATCTTCAGCTAACTTTACTATATGTTTTTGCTAGTTTCACCTCTGTCCATTTCTTCTTTGATCTTGTGGTGGATAGCTGAATAAAGATGTAGTGGAAGCCGGGCGGTGGTGGCGCACGCCTTTCATCCAGGCTCCCAGGGGCAGGGCAGGCAGATCTGAGTTCCAGGCCAGCCTGGTCTACAGAGTGAGTTCCAGGACAGACAGGGCTACACAGAGAAACCCTGCCTCAGGAAAGAAAAAGAAAAACAAACCACCACAACAACAAAAGCATAAAAAGAACAAAACACAAACTAAATAGAAAGGAACAGGTAGTGAATGTGTAACCTAGTGAGGCCTGTGGTCTCGGAACAGGTCACTGAGAGTCAAGAGTTTGGGATGGGGTGTCTGAGCGGCTTCCTGAAGCTGCGTGTGTGTAGCTCTTATTTGTAAATCAACTAGAATACAGATTTTCCTGAAGAAAGCACTTTGCTAAGGATTACCCAGTCACCATTAGGGTCTTATGCATCCCCTCCTGAGGCCGAATGCTAGTCCCTTACTCTGACACAAAGTCAAAAGGCAGCAAGGCAGACCTAGCTTAGACTCAGCCAAAGAAACGTAATTTTCTTTTAGGACAGGAAAGTGGAGTGAAGGAAGAGGATTCCCAAGCACTCTCTGTTCTCCCGCACAGCACAGCGCTGTACTTTCCAGCTACGGTGAGCATGCCTCTGTGGCAGGCCGCCTCCCACACACCTTACTGCACATCTTGAGTGTGTCGATCTCTTCCCTCTGTTTGGACAGTGTCTCGTTCATGCTGCACAGGTGGTCGCTCATCATGCTCAGCTGGTCCTCGTAACTCCTCTTGGTGGTCGTCAGCTCATCCTAAACAGCAGGGAAGAAGGAAGGCCGTCAAAGACCCCAGGCACCCAGCAGAAGCTTCCCTTAGCACAATGTCTGTGACAGCAGGCTCATCACGATGCTCCGAGCTGATCAGCTAACACAGGGTCAAGGCCAAATGGAAGGCCAGAGTTAAAAGAACTGGGAGAAAACGTGCCAGCCGTCAAAAGTGTGTTCATTACTTATTTGCAAAAAATTAAAGGCTGGAGGCTGTATCAGTAAAGTGTTTGCCTTGGAGTAGGAGCCCCAAGTTCCAACCCTAGAACCCACATAAAAAGAAGGTGAACCTGGGGGTACACACTAGGAATCCCAGCCCTGGGGAGATGGAAACAGATCCCTGAGACTCACTGACAAGCTAGCCAGCCTACTGGGGCAAAGAGACCCAGTCTCAAAAAAAAAAAGTGGCCAGCTCCCGAGGAACACCCAAGGCTGTCCTCTGGTCTCCACACGCATGCTCACACACATGTACCCACACCCAAGCACTCTCTTCTTGGCTGGCTACAGAACTGTCAAAAGCCTGAGGTGAAATGATGCTTCCAAACCTGCCTGGCTTTGAAACCCCTGCAGAGGCCCCAGGCACCTGCCCCTTCCCAGAAGGCAGCCTTACTCTGCTCCCACCTCCCACACTCCCCAGCCTCTTGAATAGACTGCACTGTTCCCACCTATCGGAGAACAGGTTGCTGTGTTCCAGGGTTTTCCATGCCTACCTCTTTATCAAGGTTAGCAGGTTACAGTCACCAAAGCCAAGGGGCACTCACTCATTCACTCTCTCACACACTCATTCATTCATTCAAAAACTCTCTGCTGAATACACATGGTGGACAACACAGAAAATGTGGCCCACCCTCTGGTTTTAACAAGATGAAAGAGGCCAGCAGTTCAGTACAACAGGGGTTTACTGAAAGGCAAGGTTTGAAACTGGAATTTGATTCATCTGTTTATGTACTTATTTAATTACATATTCAATTAAATACATATGTTCTGCAGCCCCACCCTTAGGTTTACTTAGGTCAGTTTCTGAAACAAGACAGAACACTATATTGTCTACTATACTGTATAGCACAACCCTCCAGCCAATCATGAGTGTTGACAAGAAAGGGAAACAAGAACCGTGGTAAACGTAAATAACAAAAGTGGACTATGGAAGGATTTAAAACTAGCTTCAAGTCAGATACAAATAAGACAGCCACTTCTCTCTGGTATGAGTAACTGTTACTCTACGGTGAATGAGGTGTGAAGTGGTATGAACTGTGTCTCAAGGCCAGAGACCACTGCTTCCCATGGAAGGCTGGCTTTGCTGCTCGCGCAGCGGTCAGTGAAAGACACTAATGTGCTGAGGTCACACTTAGGAGCTCACCTGAAGCCTGCTGATGTTCTGACTGGCTAGCCTCATCTCCTCTGTCAGCGTCTCCTTCGACTTCTCCGCCAGGGCTAGTCTCTTAGACAGCGCTCGGCACTGCATGATCAAAACACCAAATCTTATCCTTGGGAGGTTAGCAGGTTATAATCACTAATGCCAAAGGTCACTCATCCATTCACTCACTCATTCATTCATTCATTCATTCATTCATTCATTCATTCCAAAACTCACTGCTGAGTTCACGTGGTGGTCCAGCTTAACAGTATATTCTTAACTACAGTCCGATGACAATGATTACAAAGCACATAACATCCTCCATTTACACAGGACCCATTTGTACTGGTCATGGATAAAGGACAGTGGTTATCTCAAAAGTGGCCACAGGCTGCCAACCATGGCAGCCTTGGGTTCTAGATTCTTCACTAGAGGTCTCAGAGAACCAAAACATCCTTATAACCACCCAAAGCCTCCCATGTCCACCTGGGGAGGGCAGGTGGTTTCCCTAGGAGTTTTATTAAACCCAGATGAGGCAAGGCAGAGCAGGTGAAAGGAAGAAGAGGAAACTTCATTTCACACTATTGTTCAGTAAGGAGGATGAATGTGTGATTACTGTGTGGACACCAGCTGTCTGTTCCAGCACAGTCGTACAGGGTGGCAGTACTTACTGTTTATAGATGAGAACAAACTAGGGCAATCTAAAACTTCTTGTACCATAATCGTGCTGAAAACATTTACTAAAGTAGGCAGATCTTCTGAAAACCAGATAGCCTAAGATTCTCCAGTTCTTATTTGTTCTCAAGAGAATCTCAGAACTGTTTGTAAGTCAGTCCAACCACTTCCCTCTGTGCTCAGCAATGAACTCCCTAGAGGGAGACAACATGCAAGACACAGGCCCCAGGAAGATGACAATCACAGCTGGGACACCAACCCAGAGATCAGACAGGAAAACAGAAATGATGGCGTCAGCTACAGGCACGGCTCAAGAAATAGCAGGCCACCTCAGCCACCCCACCACTCTCTACACTGTAACAAGGAGGTAGACACACATGACCAACCTATCAAAGGTGGGTGCAGCAGCTTCCTATACATTGGACACAGTCTTATTTTAACAGGAAAACACAAAGTCCTTCGCTACATCGAGCAAACTGGCTGGCTATTAACCTCTTCATTTCTGCAGTGTTGGAGACAAGCCTAGATAAAGCTAAATCCCAATATAGTGTGCCATTCCTTCCTTTTTGATTTAACAACTTAAGTGGTATAATTCTCTGCCTGCCATCTATAATTAATTCTTAACATAAAGTGTTGAATCAAAGGCTTAAAGACCCTACATGCACCCACCGAATCTTATATCTTCCTTATTTAGTACTACTTAATAATGATTAAGTACTTAATAAGACTTATTTCATTCACTTCCCCTCCATCACACACACAAACACACACACACACTCAAAAACACACATATACACACAGATATACAAGAAAACTGCAGTTTGGTCCCTGGAACCCACCCAGTGGAAGAGAGCCGACTAGTGCAAGCTGTTTTCTCCCGTCTACTACCTGTGCCGTGACACTCACACACATACAGAGCAAGTAAACATAAAGACAAACACATCAGGTGCATCCAGCTCTTCACCTTGTGTTTGTAAAAACCCTGTATCTTGTATGTCCTCCACCACTAACACAAGTCATCTCTACTAACCCTACAAAACTCACAGCACAGAACCATGGGAAGGCTGCCTAACTCCATCCTCTCTCTTGCAATAAGTTGGAAATGACAAAAAGTCGCACACTGGATGAAATGAACACTCTGGAGTGACACAGACTAACCACTATGAGCTACAACCAATCCAGACACATGTGGACAGGAAGTGCAGCTGATGGTGGCTCTCTTCCAGCAGACAGAGAACAGAACAGTGGCCTGACTCTAGCAGAGTAAGAGGGAAGTGGCAGTCTCATCGTGTCCACTCACCTCGGCGTAGAAGTGCACTGACTTGCTGTCAGCTAGCTGCAGTTGAGACGTGAGCTCCGCTATCCTGGCCATGTAGTGACTCTTAATCAGGTCTTCACGAGACTCAACGTCTGGAGCCTAAGCAAAACACAAACAAGAGATGCCAGTGAGAAGGGCAATTCTAGTGAATGAAACAAGAACCATGTTTCAGCCCTCTTCACTGGAACCTTACAGGATCCACAAAATTCTCAAACATCAGCCATGGCAGGAAAACAGACCAGATTTCCTCAGCCAGCACCTGTGTCTCCCCAGAAGACAAGAGCACTGTGGTGACCCACGGGAAGCCCCAAGGGCCACACATTCTCAGGCACCATGTTTTTCATTCTTCTGTTCATTTATTCATTCTTGGTCTTTGAGGTGTTTGCTTGTTTTTAAGTTAGAGTGTTCCTAAGTGTCCAGGGCTAAATGCAAATTCATAATCTTCCTTCATCAACTTCCCAAGTGCTTGGATTACAGACATGAGGCACCACACACAATTCTGACCAGCTTTTAGCAACTACAAACCTAACTTTCAAAATCTCTGTTTCTATTATGTCCTCTTTAACTGGAAGAAGGCACAGAATGGGGAGCTATTTCTTGAAACCACTCTGTTTTTTATTAGCATACAGTCATTATATATACAGTTTATATAAGTATATATACATTTTGCCTGTGCCCCAAATTCCCCATCTTCTCCTTTCTCCCGCTCCTCCCATTAGTACCTGTCACTCTTCTAGATAGTCACAGATATGCTTTGCTGTATCTTTATATAATCTAGGACCCACAAATGGAGAAAGCATGACATTTATCTTTCCAAGCCTGACCTGATCTACTTTACATGAAAATCTCTAATTATATCCATTTTCCTGCAAATAACATATCATTGTTAATGGCTTCATGAAATCCTACTGTGCACACACAGGACATTTTCTTTGCCATTTCCCTGCTGATGAACACCTAGACTGACTGCATGACCTGATCCTCTGAACGCTGCTGCAATAAACATCTAAGTGTCAACAGTGCTATGCTGTGTTGACTCATGGACTTTTGGAACTTCTGAATTTAGAACAGTTTTTTTTAACCCTGAAATTTTCTTCAGGAAAATGTAAAGCTCTTAAAAATACTAATAAATTAAAGAAAACTGTACAGCCTTGTTTGTGGCCGTTGTTCCAGAGTGGTATTTTTTCCTGGTTGTACTACCAGGAAATATAATTGATCCAAACTTAAAAATACATAAATTTCAATATTACCTTTGACATAAATAAGGAAGTCACAACATCCACCTCCTTTCTAAAACATGATGCATCATGGCCACACTACGTGAAAGGAATCACAGAGTCTGCCGGCCTCTGAGAACCACGGCATCTACACTAAGCCACGACCTCAGTTACTTCAGTTTTCATTTTCTGGTTACTTGCAAAACCATCATCTTCAAGTACTTCAAAATTCCAATGTGCAAGCCCACAAGGAAGCCTAAGAGCTGAGTCTTCCCAGTTGCCCTCAGCCTCACACACCTGGCATAGAACACAGAACAGTGGCCATGGCCAGGCAGGGGTGCGTCAGTCAACATGAACGCTGGCCACTGAACAAAATATTTGCTAAACCAGACTCTAAACATCCTTCCAGTAAGGACAGCATGCAAGGAGTGAGAAAGCAGCATGGAAGCATCGGTGAGAGGAAAACACTCAAAGACAACAATAGCTCCTACAGGACTGTCCACAAACATGCACCACACATGTGCTAACAGGCATCATGATCTGAGCACACATTACCTCACTGTCCGGCATCCTGGTTAGAATCCCAATCTAGAACATAAGGAAAAATACCATTAGAACAGGAGATGTACATCTCAGACACAGGAGCTAATAGCCTATAGCACATTCTCTCAGTCTGAGCTGGTGCACGGAACACTGACAACACAGCTGTGGGTGCTCAGCATGGCTTCGGCCTTGAGGCTGAATGACCATTGACAAATGCTCTATGGAAATGCTGGTTCACCCAACAAACTACCCAGGAGGAGCAAGAGGATGACCGACTTTGACCCTGTTGTATCATTTCCAGAGCGGTAGCCAGAGATAACTCTATGGAGACCACAAATCTATAAACGTGCTGAGTGAAAACCACAAATAAACACTGTATAAAACTCAAATGGAAAAGGCATACTTCAACATGATGTTATCAAGGTATTAATAAACATTCAAGACTTAAAACAAATATATGTAATTTTAGCTAAATTATAGTGCAACTCCAGTTTTTCTGAAGTTTGTTTTTATAGATTAAGACTTCAAAAACAGAATGAGGTGGCTCAGTAGTAAAGAGCTTGCCTTGTATTCGCAGGCCCTCGGTTCCATCTTGACCACAACCACCACCCGTTAAAAAAGCAGAAAAGATGTCAAAAACAGGTATCACTGCAAGATTCAAGCTACTGTCCAGGGTGGCGGGCTGGGTCGAGGGTAGAAGGACTTAAGGAACAACTGGATTCTAAGAGGACTCCACCTTACTATCAGTAGTTCCTGATCATCAGGGACGACCTCCAGAAGGCAGTTCACACATGCTCTCAACCACCCTCAAGTGTACCATTCTGTGATCTCAGGCCTCTGACCACTACCTTTGTAAAGGCATGTGTGTGGTGGTTTATATAGGCTTGATCCAGAGAGTGGCACTATTAGGAGGTGTGGCCTTGTTGGAGTAGGTGTGGCCTCATTGGAGGAAGTGTGTCATTGTGGACATGGGCTTTAAGACCCTCCAACTAGCTGCCTGGAAGCCAGTCTTCTCCTGCTTGCCTTTGGGTGAAGATGTAGAACTCTCAGCTCCTCTAGCACCATGCCTGCCTGAATGCTGCCATGTTCCCACCTTGATGATAATGGACTGAACCTCTGAACCTATAAATCAGCTCCAATTAAATGTTGTCCTTTATAAGAGTTGCCTTGGTCCTGGCATCTGTTCACAGCAGTAAAACCCTAACTAAGAGATCATTTCCCTGTATAACCATGCCTGGCCATGGACTCATGGCAAGCCTCCTGGCCTAGGCAGCCTAGTTCCTGGATCACAAGCGTGCCACCATGCCCATGTTTCAAGAGTCCACTTTGAGGACTGAGTGCTATGAACTAATGGAGTTCCACCTATCTAGCTACAAGAGTTCCGTAAGAATTTTTGGTTATAGAAGAGGCGCAATTTCCTCCTTAGGGAAGCAAGAGTAGCAATTTCTCAGTTTCTTAAGGTAAAACTGCTTATATTGATCATGAGATTTTGTGTAACCAGATATGTATTTGGTGAGATAAAATGCAAAGCTATGCTTATGCTCCTTTACCTCTCCCATTCCTCACTCTCAGGTGTGAAAACATGTGCCACAGAGAGACCTTCAAAGGAATGCTCTACTAATGGAAGGAATGTTATGAAATACATTCTTTTAATTTTTCTCATATTCTACTAATAGGAGTCCAGATCAATACAGTCTTGTTAGAACACATTTGGCAATGAAGATCAAAGAACTTAGAATATTCATCTTCTACTTCTGTAGCTCTTTCTTAAGGCTTATTCTTATTACTTTAATTATGTGTATACGTGTGTGCCTGTATGTGGGCATGTGCACCATGAGTTCAGTGCCTTCAAAGTTTCTATGAGGGCATTAGATCCCTCGGGGCTGGAGTTACAGGAGGCTGTGAGCTGCTTGACTTGGGTGCAGGGAGACAGACTCCCTAACAGGAGCAGAACCTGCTCAGAGCCACAGAGCCATGTCTTCAGTCCAATTTAGTAACTCTAACCCTGATCTAAGAGTACTGCATTCCCAGAGGAAATCACCTAATAAGCAGAGAGGATCTAACATGAACATGAGATGGTATTTAAGATAGTGAAACATGCCGGGCAGTGGTGGTGCACGCCTTTAATCCCAGCACTTGGGAAGCAGAGGCAGGCGGATTTCTGTGTTCGAGGCCAGCCTGGTCTACAGAGTGAGTTCCAGGACAGCCAGGGCTACACAGAGAAACCCTGTCTCAAAAACCAAAAACAAAAACAAAAACAAAGATAGCGAAACATACAACCTGTGCTAAACCACAGGGAAACTGATACACACTAGACATGACAAAAGCTGGGATCAGTAAATTTCTACATTTCTAGTAACACAATATGCATTAACCTTATACTACTAGGCCTAAAACATTTTTTTTTTTTGGTTTTGTTTTTCAAGATAGGGTTTCCCTGTGTAACCCTGGTAGTCCTAGAACACACTTTGAGATCAGACTGTCCTTGAACTCACAAAAATCCACCTGCCTGTACCTCCCAAGTGCTGAGATTAAAGGCATACCACTGCCCAACAGGCCTAAAACCTTTACCAATTGGATGTAACGCTAGGTAGAATACAGTATTTATTTAGAGTGATGCCACTGGTTTTCTTCTTGTTTTACTTTTCTGTTATTTTTAGTTACCTCTAATGTACCTGGATAATGTTTATATCTAATATATAGTTGAAAAGTCCACTTAAAAAGAAGACATGGAACATGAGGCTGTGAGACTGTCTGCCCAGGTGATCCCTGACAAAAAAGATTGAGCCTAAGGGTTCTATGTTACATGTGCATTGCTTTGCACTTTCTAGGATACACTGTGAAATTCTTTTAAAGTAGTGTTAGTGGTCATTCTTTAAAAATTTAAGTATTTGTTAGATTGGAAATTTAGCTTAGTAATCCAGTACTCACCTAGCATGTACAAGGCCCTGAGTTCAGTCCTCAGTGCAGAGAGAATGGGAGTGGGCATAGAAAATTATAAAAAAAGACCAAAAACAAGGTAACTAAAAGTTAGGTATTTGGTCCTTGGTCAGAAACACGACTCCATCTCAGAACTGTTTTCAAAGAGAAGCAGAGTCTCCCTTGATCTGACTTACTGTATCTTCTAGAAACAGAGCTGACCACGTGGACATATGGTAAATGTAATTTAATGGAGTTGCTTTCTGAAGGAGACAAGCTGCCTCTATTTAAAGCAATAGAAATTGATATGTAATTCGGATGGGCTTGTTTATGTCTCTCTAAATTCATATGTGATGAAGTAGGAGGACAGGCCCTTTGGAGATTGTCTCCTAGACATTTAAAACAGAGGCCCAGGCTGCTCATTCACTACTTACACACATGGCATCACAGTGGAAAGTCGGTCAACAGTGACCTGGAAGTGCAGCCTGATGAACCTGGAAGTGCACCTTGGACACACACTCACCTGCTCTTTGAGTTTCTACTGTTCTGTTGTAGGATCAGGAATGGAGTAGGTCGGGTCAATCAATTACCACTGAAATCAATCACGGCGTGCGCAGGCAGGAAGACACTCACCAGACTGGTGCTCTGCACAGGCTCTGTCAGGACCTTTGCTGTAGCCTCCTCCTGGCTAGTAGCCATGGACACAGTGGCATTCTCCTGGGCCAGCCCAAGCAGCTGGGCACTGCTCGAACTCCTCAGCCTGTCTGCAATGCGTTGGTTTTCTTTCTCCAGCTTGATTTTGGCTAACTGTGCTTCTAACATCCAATGTTCTTTTTCCTGCTCCAGCTTAGAAATCTTTTCCAAACTCTGCTGAACCTTAAAAAGCAAAAGAGTTCAGAACATGATGGAGACAGAATTTAGTGGGGCAAAGACTGAACAGAACAAGAGCCATAGAATACCACGAACACTGTACAGAGGGATATCAATGAACAACCCTAAACTCAAAAACTAACCAACTATTTAAAAGTCTCCATCAAAGTCTCCATCAAAGGACTTCACAGGAAGACAGCTCAACAGGAAAGTGTGCATCTGAGTTTGTTGCTCAGAACTCATGTTAACCATCTGGAAGCTACAATCTGAGCTCCGGGTGGTGAAGAGAGGTGGGCCCACATGGTGAGTTCCAGAGCAGTGAGGGAACTCTCTTGGAAAAAAAAAAAAGGTGGACACTGTCTGAGGAACAACAATGGCTCAAGCCTCCTCTGGCCTCCATGGGCCTGCACACAGACAGGGAAAGGGAGTTCAAAGGTGAAGATGATTATGAAATCATCCAACACAGCCATGTTCCATACAACACAGAATCCTTCATGGACAGACATGTGTTTTCATGATACTCAAGTCTTATATATACTTCCTAAAATTCAAGAAAAAGACACCAAAGCAGAAAAACAAACCAGCAAAAATGAAAACAAAGAGTCAGAAGCCCTGGAATAGACCACAGACACACAGGCCGTGCTTGTCACCAGGCAGTAAGGAAGCACAGCCTCTCACTGTGCTCAAACGAAAGAATCAAGTGCAAAGGCAGGTGTTTGGGGGACACGTAACTGTTGTCTCATGAGTGATGAGCACAGGTCAGACCTGAGAGCATACGCATACTACGTAGCATAAGTGCACCTGTAAAGGCTCCATATCAGACAACAAACAAAACCAGACTCCAGAAATGAATTAAAAAGAAAAAAAAGAAAAGAAAGGAAGCCAATCTGTGGTGTTAGAATGTTAGACAAATGGCAACCACAATTATAGGGGCCTATTCAAGGCTTCTGGAGGCCTTGTAATTAATTGTTCCTGGGGCACACCTTGCACAGTGAAGCACTACCCCTCCACACCCCACCCCCAACACACACTCTTTAAACTTTGGATCCTGGTTACAGCAGTGATGTTGCCTGTAAAAACTGTGGCATGCATTAGTAATTTGGATACTTTTCTGCATGTTATACTTCCATTTTTTAAAGTAATTTGTGGGGCTGGAGAGATGGCTCAGCAGTTAACAGCACTGGCAGCTCTTGTACAGTACCTAAATTAGGTTCCCAGCACCACATCAGGACTCGAGAAGAGGGCATCAGATTTCCCTGCCTCATGGGAGCTGGGAATCGGACCAGTGTCCTCTGGAAAGCAGCAGCCAGTGTGAACCAGGGTGGTGTATGGAGAAGCAGCCAGTGTG
>JANHMN010000010.1:75961761-76003923 GCA_030674055.1 Rhabdomys pumilio
AAGCAGCCAGTGTGAACCAGGGTGGTGTATGGAGAAGCAGCCAGTGTTCTTGAGGACTATGCTATTGCCTAGTCCTGTAAGGAGAATTCCCCCAAATTACAAATAAGTCAAGACATGAACGTAATTTAAATAAATATCTGACAAAATCTAAATTGAAATCTAAATGAGAGAAATAATGCCTTCCATGCCATCTACTGCCCTCAATTCAACTGACCAGCAAAGGAAAAGTTCTACTCCTATAAAAGGAAATAACCCGACAAGCCCCTCCCTTCTTCCTTTCCCTGCCTCAGTACTAAGGCAAGAGCCCCAGGTGTCCACGAACAGTGCCTCTGGTCCTAATCCTCTATCAAACATCAGTCTTACATGCCACAGATCTGGCTACCAGAGCTGTCTGTGCTCCTTATCGCTGCATCTGCCTTTAAACCTCCCACAGGATTGAACTTCTCTGCTTTTTACCAGACTTCATGATGTTCTTGGTGTCATACCTGCTGTGTGAGGCCTTCCCGACTCTCTGTAGAGCTGAGAAGAACACGGCGGTTAGCCACTGCTTCCTCATAAGGCACAGACTCTGCAAGGGGCTGGGAAAAAAGCACTATAGTCATTAAAAGCACTACACATGAAATAAGAGAGCCAAAGTTGAATGTGATCATAAACCAAGATGGTTGTCAACGCAGATGACTTCCTTTATTATGCATCAAAGGAAAACAAAAGACACTTGTCACAGCAAAACACAAGTGATGGCAGGGCAGGAATTATAGAGCAGACAAGGCCCACAGGCCTCTGCTGTGTGACAAATGTTCTGTCCAGCTCAGTGAAGAAAGGAAGGCCTGACAGAGAGTAAGGTGCTTCTTTCTCATATTAGTCATGACAGATCAGAGATAAAACACTTAAAAGTTAGATGAGGAAAACTATTTGAAGAAAACACAGCTCATGTTTCTATAACCTTGGGAAAGGGCCTTGACTGAGAATGACCACCAAGGAAGAAAAAGATCTATTTGGGGTGGGGGGGAGACAAAAAAATGAAAACCAGGAAAAGACCTGTTGAGTGATAAATAACATAAAAATTAGAACCTGTAGAGTGTTGACAGCCTTAGTGGGTGAGAGTTTGCTGTCAGGCCTGACAACCTGAGATCTAGCTGAGGGACACTGTGGTGGAGAGAGGATGCCTTCAAGCTGTCCTCAAGGTTCCACACACAGACATAGCCCCTGTGTACTGCTCCTACACTCAAAATAAATACAGTTAAAAGTTCTACTCTAAAAACAGCACTGTACCAAAATGGTAGAAAGTATTTTCTACATAAACACAATTAATATTCTCTAATATAGGATATCTAGGAGGTATTGGGATGGATATGATCTAGACATACTGCATAAATGTAAGAAACTGTGAACAAATAAATGAAACGGGAGAGATTTAGAATCGGTTTAGCTTGTTCCCGGGCAGCCGCCATCTTCCTGCTGCTCTTGCTCTGGACCGCGGCTCCAGCTATCTAGAAACACTGGCCCTGGCACCCACAAGATGCCAGAGTGGGGGATGGCTCTGCCAATCCACCATGCTGCATCCACAAAGCTCGGCTGAACCTCAGACAATATCTGCCACCCTCACGGTACCCAGTAGAATGAACTCTTAAAGCTTAATGATTATCTAAAGGATTTATATATTTGGAAATGCTCAATTAACAAGATGCCTGTACAATTAGAGTTGTTACCCATATCTAACTTGTTGATAGAAGTTGCTACCCAGGACAGCTTTCAACCCATCCATGGCTCTCCATGGCTGCTCCCTCTCCTCTTTTCTCATCCCCTTCCTCTCTTCTCCTCCCAACTCCTCACTCCGCCTACTTTTCATACTGTCCAATCACCGAGCTCCACTGCATATACAATGTAGCAGTAGCAGGAAATTATCCTGCTACAAATATATTTAAATATTCTTTGAAATTCTTAATATATAGGGAACTCATTTAATTCTAGCTAGGAATATTTATTTTAAAAAAGACTTAAACAGAACAAAGGTAACCACGAAAAGCTAGCCTACCTTACTAGTCAACATAGACATGCACATTAAAATGATAAAAAACTACTCTCTGAGCCAAATGAACACTAAGCTTCTGTATGAACAGGTGACAGTCAAGAAGTATAGTCTGGAGCATTTAACGTTGCAGAAGTAGAAAAAATTGCAACATATTTGTAATTGTTTCTAACTAGAGTAAGGATCTGTAATGATCACGTAGAAAACGCAGAGGTACATTGCTTACACCCAATCTAACCACTTACATGACCCTCCTCTGTGTTAAGACTATCTACATGCAAAAACCTAACTGTACACATATGCTCATGTGCACACAGAGACTATAAGGCCAAAATGTATGTCCTGTTTGATATACTCTTTTAGAAGTTTACCCTCCTGATGCACCGTGCATACACATATTTTCTATATATAACATACATAGGAGGTAAGCTGTTACAGTGAGTGGAGGCGTGTACACTCTCCCCACCTGATAGCCATGTTCTACTCTCTCTAGTTCTTCATTCTATGAATCTGTAAGACTTTACCCATTCCACTGCTGGTGGATGTGTAGGCTGTTGCCTGGCCTTCACACCCTTGTATCCAGTGCTATAGTGAGTATAGTTTGTGTTTTAGGGTTCCAACTAAAAACACATATAAACACTCTTAAAGTAGAACATTCCAGGTGAATTAGCCCTAATTTCAGCTTCAGTTCAGGGGTAATCATAATTACCATTTTGATATGTATGTCTGGGCCCTTGGCACATTTATAAGCATCTCTATAAATCTATGCATGCTATGCAGAATTCTTTGTTGTTATTTTCTTGAACCTAGGTTTCACTATATAATTTACTCTTTGCATCCAGAATGTTTTAGGGATCTGTCTGTCACTATGTATATGGTCCCCACTCTATCCCTGTTTGAACACTATGTAGTTTTACAATATGGATGTTCCATGGTTCATTTATGCTTCTTCAGATAGATCAGCACTGAGAGCCACAGCCTTGTAAACATCTTTCAGGCACAGGTGTAGACCACTGACAAGTTGAATGTTTAAGCCATCTAGTTTGCATGCTTTACAGGTCTCTATGTCATCTCTTCTTTGAAGGGCATCCCTGGCCATATATAAGGCTCCTGGCACCATAGAGTTGTCTAACTGATGTCTTTATGACTGATTCTTCTAAAGGGAATTGCTGGTTGAAAGTCTGTGAATGCAATGTTCCAAAAGAAAAACAGATAAAGACATGCATGCTGTGGTCCACCACCCCAACACAAGACCAGTAAGGATAAAGTAGACTGTTAGCAGCAGCCCACAAACCTTTCTCAGAGACTTCATATAGGCAGCAGCTTTCTTCTTGTACTGTAGCATGCATTCAGCTGAAAGGGGACTAATGAATCCACTGGCTGTCTTGGGTCCATAGCTCAGCGAAGCAATGAAGTAGTCCATGTTGTTGCTGAAGAAAGATGCAATCTAAACATGACAAGAAAACAGTTTTTCCAACAGTTCTGCAGTGGTCTGAATGAGAATGGGCCCCGTAGGCTCATATGTTTGAATGTTTGCTTCTCTGTTTGTGGAACTGTTTGGGAAGGATTAGGAAGTGTGGTCCTGTTAGAGAAGGTGTGGACTTTTTGGAGAAAGAGTGTCACCAGGAGTGGGCTTTGAGGTTTCAAAGGCCCATACCAGGTCCAGTCTCTGTCTACCTACAACTTTCAGGTGTGCATTCTCAGTTACTGCTCCAGCAAACCTGCCTGCCTGCCACCAAGTTCCCTGCCATGCCTCATGGACTCACCCTCTGAAATTGTATGCAGGCCCCCATTTAAATGTTGCCTTTTATAAGCTTCCATAGTGTTTTGTCACAGCAGTTGAACTACAAGCTTTCAGAGCAATTTGAAGGAAATGAAATTTCAACACCTACCCCAAAGCCTGCACTTAACTTGAGAAGACCTTGCTGATGTGTGATAAGCAGAAGTCCATGTAAACCCACAAAGACTTCAGACACGCCCTGCTCTTTACAGCTCTGTCCTCCATACAGCCAAGACTGATGCAGAATTAGTCTGGAGGTAACTAACTAACACTCTTTTTTCAGCTCAATATGTAGGTCTGGCTGGCTTAGAACTCACCATGCAGACCAGGCTAGCCTTGAACTCACAGAGATCCACCTGTCTATGTCCTCAGAGCGCGAGGATTAAAGGCATGTGGAATGCTCAGCTGTAGGTGTTTCTCATGAACCATAACTTCTATACTGTTCTTTTTTTTTTTTTTTTTTTTTTTTGGTTTTTCGAGACAGGATTTTCTGTGTAGCCCTGGCTGTCCTGGAACTCACTCTGTAGACCAGGCTGGCCTCGAACTCAGAAATCCGCCTGCCTCTGCCTCCCAAGTGCTGGGATTAAAGGCGTGCGCCACCACGCCTGGCTTCTATACTGTTCTTAAAGTATCTATGTTTGGTTTTTTTTAATGTTAACTTTGAATATCTCATATTCCAACAGAACAGATATGACATAAGCCTCTTAAATTCATAAGTTTACTACCTAAACTTAGTTCTGTACAATCTTAACTTATTAATTACAAATAGAACAGAAAAAAAGACTAAAAACTGTGCAGATTCTTGTCATTGATAGACCTAGCATTTGTTCGATCTATATAACAGCTACAAAGATTCACAATGACAGTTTTGCTGAGCTCTGACTTGAATTCTACAGTGCTACATGGAATGGAGAAATAAAGAAAATGCCTGGCTAAATGTCCTAGCTACAAAAAGTTCTGCATACACTAGCTGGTGTTCTGTCTTATAAATATGAGTTAGTGTTGTGAGTGTTCAACCTCGGTAAATATTGTTCAAACCTAAGCAGCCACACTCCAATAGTCTTCATGGTTTACTTTTTATCAGCCTTCTACAGCATCAAGTAAAACACAGTATTAGGTACTATATGGCCCATATGAGTGAACATTTTGTGGCAGCTGGTGTTTTAGGAGATGGTGGGGTCTTTCTGGAGGAAGCAGGACCCTGGGGCATAGGCCTTATGGTAACAGCCCTTCTAGTTCCTACAGGTCTCTCTGCTTCCTGACTGCAAATGCAACATCACCAGCTCCACACGCTTCACGGCCATGGATCCCCACCACTGCAGATGTATCACCTCAAATGATAAGCCAAATACAATAGACATTCCAAAGTGGACAGGGGAAAGACCTGAGGCCCCAAGCCTACACATTCCAAAGTGGACAGGGGAAAGACCTGAGGCCCCAAGCCTACACAAGGACCACAGGCAACAAAGGGATCCCAAGAGTCCCCAGGGAAGAGCACATCAGTCAATAATACAAGACCAGGTCAACCATATGAGAAACTGAGACTGAGTGTCGTGGGAATCCTTCTGGAACAAACACTCTGACACAGATGAAAATGGAGGAGACAAGATGCCACTAATGGACTGAAGCCAGGACAGCTCCTGAAAGGCTTCAATCCCAGATTCCATTCTGTGCCCTCACCAGAAAGTAGGGCAGTTTTTAATGAAGTGTATGTGGCCCTCAGCAGGTTATTAAGGGCACAGCCATTGTGTTAGCTGTTCCTCAAGGTCATTCTGTTCCAGATAGCCGGTGAAGTCATGCTTGGAAAAGAGGCAGTGCAAACAGTACTTTAAGTAAATCACTAAATAACTCACTCTATCAGCATCTAATAATTGGTCATTTCTTCCTTATTATACTTCATTCGAAGGTAATAGGAGAGAGAGAGAGAAACAATTAATGAAAAATGAGATTATGAATTTGAAAGACAGCAGAGTAATATGTGGAAGGGTTTAGAAGGAAGAAAGGGGAAAGAGAAATGATTTAATTATATGATAATCTCCAAAGTAAAAAGAATAATTTAAAAAATAAATCTCTTCTCCCTTTAATTGTTTCTTACTTATACTAAGTAGTATAGGCACTATCCAACAAAATCAGCACTTCAGGGCTAGGGAGATGGTGACTGCATTTGCTGCCATGCTGAGTCCCATCTCCAGGGTCCACATGGAGAAGGGAAGACTAACTCCACAAGCTGTCCTCTCACTCTTTGGCTGGGGCCACAGCAAATAAAAATAATGGTAAAGATGTTGTTGTATTATAAATGAGTAATAATATATTACTCAAAAAACTTGTGGGCTACAGATGTGTGTGTGTTTGCGCATGTTTATTTGTGTGTGACATGCGAGCCAGAAGAGAACGGTTTAGAAGGAGGGAAGAGACCAGTGGGAAGGGAAGGGAAAGGGGATAAGAGGCCATGGGCATTGAGTATAACAAAGTACAATGACAGATATGTAAGAAATATCATAATAAAACCCATTGTTTTGTATAGGATATAAAAAAAAAATTGAAAACTACTTGGGTTTTGAAAACCAGTGAGTGACCTACTCATTCACCACAGTGCTCAAGGGTCACAGCCACAGTGTCAATCAATAGATGGTTCAGTGAAGAAAGCTGGGAAAGGTGTTGGGCAAAGAAAAGACATTGTCTTAGAAAGAAAGGAAGAAAGAGAGAGAGAGAAAGAGAGAGAGAGAGAGAGAGAGAGAGAGAGAGAGAGAGAGAGAGAGAGAGAAGGTTGGAGGATACAGAAAAGTGGCATAGTGTCTGTCTGCCATACACAGGGTCCTGGGTCAAGTCAATCCCTGGATTCCTCCTCTTCCTCCCTGACACACACACATAGACACACACACACAGACACAGACACACACACAGACAGACACACACACACACACACACACACACACACACACACACGAGGCCTTATAGTCCACAGTCCTCTTCTATATCAATTTTCCTGACTTTTTTTTTTTTTTTTTTTTTTGGTTTTTCGACACAGGGTTTCTCTGTGTAGCCTTGGCTGTACTGGAACTCACTCTGTAGACCAGGCTGGCCTCGAACTCAGAAATCCACCTGCCTCTGCCTCCCAAGCGCTGGGATTAAAGGCATGCGCCACCACCGCCCGGCTCCTGACATTTTTTTAAAGGAGATTTAAAGATTTAAAGTCATGCAGAGAGCTGACTTTAAGTTGGGATAAGCTAGAGCACACTCACCTTCCCTGCCCCGTTTGTTAATGCCACTGCTGAGGACAAGATGCAGTCATTAGTCGTTACCAGCTTCTGTGTTGCTGTTGGGAGGTCATGCTCTATGGAAGCCTTCTGACTATAGTGTTTGGAAATATCTATAAAAAATGATGAGATGAAACCATGAGTATTCACATACAAGCTGCATGCAGCCAGCCTTCCACTTTTAAGTGCATGGAAAACAATGACCTAAGAATCCAGACGGTGCTATATCAGCTGGCAAGAAAGTGAATAGGGATGGTGTGTGTGTGTGTGTGTGTGTGTGTGTGTCTGTGTGTGTGTGTGTGTGTGTGTCTCTGTGTGTGTGTCTCTGTGTGTGTGTGTGTGTGTGTGTGTCTGTGTGTGTGTGTGTGTGTCTCTGTGTGTGTGTGTGTGTGTGTCTCTGTGTGTGTGTGTGTGTGTACAGGAATGCACGTGTCGGTGTAAGTATATGCACATATGCATGCAAGGTGACCAAGGAGGCCAGAAGAGGGTATTAGTCTTTGAAGCTGGAGTTACAAGCATTTATGAGCCATCTGATGAGGGTTCTTGGATTGCAACCCTAGTTCTCATGATTAAGCATCAAGAGCTCTTATCCACTGAACCATCTCCAGCCCCTGTATGCAACTTCTAGTGCTTTTCTGTCCAGAGAAAAGTTACAGAGACGTTCCATATCCCTCAGCCTGTTTTCCTTCTTACATAAGCTATTTTTTGTTTTGTTTTTTTTCTTTCAGTACCAAGGATGGAAACCAGGGACCCAAGTGTTTTTGACAAGTGCTCTAAGTTCTGAGCTAGAAGAATGTTGGTCTTTACATCGTGGTGTTACTATGTTACATTGTCTCTATAAAGAACCAACAAATAGGCATGTGACTATTATGTTCCATAATTATTTTAAATAAACAGCTCACGCATGGCACAGCATGTATATGGAAATCAGAACCACATACAGTGGTTCTCAGCTGTCTCCTACACATGTGAGTTCTAGGAATCAGGCTCGGGTGCTCTATCCTGGTGATGAGCACTTCTATCCACCAAGCCACCTTGGTACACATAAAGTACACATTCTCTCATGCTTTTCCTTTACACTAACAACCTACCGACAATTCTACCTGCACATCCTCCCTATGTCCAAATTAGAGCAAGCAATTATTATTCAGGGCAAAGCAGAAGGGTAAAGAGTTACAATAAAAGTTGTCTTTAAAAACCTAGATTCTGCCAGGCATTGTGGTGCAAGCCTGTAATTCCATAATCAGGATACTGAGGCAGGATCACAAATTTGAAACCAGCCTAGGTTATAGGGTTAGACCCTGACCAAATAAAACAATTAAAACACCTAAACAACAATGCAGAGGTGCTTCTGCTAAAGCCAGTTAACACACTGACTTTTCATCACAGCAGTCTTCCAAGGTAGGCAAGCAGACGGACTGAAACCACTGCCCTAGCAACAAGGTCCCACAATCACTTCCCTGGATCGTTTCTGTTTTCCACCTTTTTCTTCTTTTGTTATATTCATTTTCAAGAGTAAAAACAAGCTTGAAAATGTCATAATGAAATCCCTTATTTCCTCACTAAACTGAAAAAGAGAAGTAAATAAAAAGAGAGCCAGCCGCCGGGTGGTGGTGGCACATGCCTTTAATCCCAGCACTTGGGAGGCAGAGGCAGGCGGATTTCTGAGTTCGAGGCCAGCCTGGTCTACAGAGTGAGTTCCAGGACAGCCAGGGCTACACAGAGAAACCCTGTCTCGAAAAACCAAAAAAAAAAAAAAAAAAAGAAAGAAAAAAAAGAAAAGAAAGAAAGAAAAGAGAACCAGCCAAGGCAGCACAAGGAGCCGAGGAGCCCCAGTTCCATAGCCTCCAAGCAAGACAAGAGCCACACTTGCCGGGTGGTGGTGGGGCACGCCTTTAATCCCAGCACTTGGGAGGCAGAGGCAGGTGGATTTCTGAGTTCAAGGCCAGCCTGGTCTACAGAGTGAGTTCCAGGACAGCCAAGGCTATACAGAGAAACCATGTCTTGAAAAACAACGAAAAAAAAGACAAGAGCCACGCTCTGTCCTGCACAACTCAGCAGCATCTTGTCTTCAAAAAATGTGCAAACTAAAGCGTGTTAATGCCTTTAGAGCATTTAGGGCTCCTTAGGATATAACTGATGAATTAACATCTCAATATAAATAAAATAGAGATACTGTGTCATGCCAATCTTGAGGAAGACACTCATTATATCACTCCTACACATTATACAAAATACTTTTACACTAAAAAAACCAATTATTTCCTGTAAAACAATCGCTAACTATCAACAGTATGGTGAACCATCCAGAAACTTAAGCTGGTTGCACAGTTCTTTAAACAGCTCCTGCATCTTTCCCCTTCTCCACAGTTTCAGAAAAGAAAGGGAGGAGGGGACAGGGCATCTAGAAGCAACACAGCCACAAATTGATTATTACTAAGAATCACTCAAGAAGTACGAGAAGAACCTTAAAAGACATCCCTCAACCTCTTAGCTATGTTCTTTTTGGGGGGTGCAAGGTGGGCATGACAGGGTTTCTCTGCATAGCTCTGACTGTCTTGGAACTCATTCTGTAGACTAGGCTGATGTTGAACTTACAGAGATCCACCTGCCTCTGTCCCCTGAGTGCAGGAATTAAAGCCATGTGCCACCACTGCCCAGAAGCCAACTGTTTTTAAAGCACAGAACCAATAAAAATTGGACAGGTCCTTAAAACAGACATTTATTTATTACTTATTCATTGGCACAGGGTCTAACTATATAGGCTAGGCTGGCCTAGAACTCAGAGATCATCCTGTCCCTACCTCTCAATACTGGAACTAAAGGTGTGTGCCACTATGCCTGAGACTTTTATTTCTTAAATGTTATGCTCAACAAGACCAGATTTAAAACAGGAATTTTAAATACTAAAATATGAGCTTGGGCTGCAGCTCAGTGTAAAACACATATGTAACATGCTCAAGGTCCTGGGTTCAATCCCAATAATAAAGATGCTAATGAAATGCTGGGCATAGGTGAGCGCCTGCAACCCCAGCATTCCAGAGCAGAGGCAGGAAGGTCGTAGCTTGAACTATTTAGAGAGTTCTAAGTAGCCAAGACTACATAGTGAGGCTGCCTCAAAAAGACAAATAAATATTCTCAGGATAAGGGGGCACTAGGATACCATTTCTAGAGACAATGAGTTTGGTTTTCTTAATTTCTGTGTGCTTGAGTTCTAACAAGTATAACCAATTTTTCTGAGTGCCACTAAATAGCATGTCTGATGTGGTCCAATCCACAGCCCCATGCTAAATCACCATGGTGTGCTTCTTGTAAAGCACTGTGTAAAGGTCTTCTCTTTGGTACTGTGTTTACTTTCAGAAGTGAAGCAGATGGAAGAGCAGAAGGCTGAATCTGTGCACTTCCACACAAGCCAAATGCTACTGAGCCTTTTTCTGGGTCTATAACCCTTAGCAGTGTTTATTTAAGCAAAATGGAGGCAGATCTGAAAAACAAAGGTTTTCACAGACTCAGGTTCTGATTCAAGGCTCACCTTTCATGACATCATGAAATCCATGCAGAGCAGCACCAACATTTGTTAAGACAGAAGTGTAGTTTGTCCAAAGGAGTCCATCTGGCTCTGTACCTAGGAAAAACCCAGTCCCGAGCCCATGAGCATTTCCCTGAGAAGCTGACAGTTGCGTGTACATATGCATACATGGACATACACATACCACATTGAACTCACACACATAATAAACAAAAGGAAATCAATAACAACTCAGAAGGAATAGCACAAGTCTGTCGTAAGTGAACCAAGTCTCTCCCCAGCTAGCTCGATGCAACAGAAATCCTACTCCCATCAGACACAGCCCAGCACACAGGCATCCTGCTCCTGTCTCCAAGCTCAGGCTGGATTTCTCCTCTTTCTCCCAACCACTGGCTGCTGAGGCTAAGTTCTGATTAGGTATAGCCAAGAAGTGGGGAGGTGCATCTTCCTTCACCTATTCTCCCACCTCTGAGATGGAGGCTCTACTTTGACCAAGTGCTGCTGAGAACATCATGGCCCTTGTCACCACTGGCAAGCCAAAAAGACCTGATGTTACTGAGACACAACTGTCCCCAACACTTCAACCGTGTCTCGTGTCTCTGACATTAAGCTCTAGGAAGAAGCAGCAAGGAAATAACCTCACCTGGGATACATGAAGAAGTTTTCAAGACTATGGCTCTCATATAATAAATTGTGGTGAAAGCACAGAAGAAAGTGGCCAATTCACTAAACCAGACTATGGGTAAGTTTCCACAGTGAAAAGACAGTTCTCTGGTAGTCACAAATCATGAATACTAACCTCAAAAATTCTACCAGCTATTTATATATGTTAACTCTAAAGAAGCCTGTGTTTAATGCAATCATCTTGTAAGTGTTACGTGCCCCAAAGCCTTCAGAAAAGCCCAGAGCAACTATCCAGCAATCAGAAGAGCTTAAACCAGGGTCTGATTAGGGAAGGAGAGAATGAAGAATCTCTCAAACCACTGTCATCATGACTACACATGCCCAAGGCTGAAGCCCCTGAGCAGCAGCAGGAGTGTGTAAGTCCCAGGCTCCAAAAACTACAGTGCTTACAGAAATACTATATTCATAGATCAGAGACCTAAGAAGCAATACTCTCAGTATATTTCCTGGGGCTATTATAACAAAGTACTACAAACAAGAAATTTACATTATAGAAACCCACAGCTGATGCTACAATTCATAAGAAGCAATCCTGAACAACCAAAACACTCTTGAAAAAAGAAGAAAGTAGGAGGCTTACACTTCCTTATCTCAAAACTTACTACAAAGTAACAGTCATCAAAATGGTGTATGACTGCACAGGAGACATATAGACTTAGGAACAACACTGGGAGTCCAAGAGTAAACTCATACACGTATGGTCAACTGACTTTCAATAAGAGTGCAGGACCATTTACTACAAAGAACTGTCTTCTCAACAAATGAACCTGAGATACTGGGTGGCCACATGAAAAATAGGAGCCAGAGCCTCACCTTGCACCACACACCCAAAGAACTCAAAATGGATCAAAGACCTAAGTGTAACAATGAAAGTTGCAAAGCTCTTAGAAGAAAACATGTCCTCATAACTTTGGACTTGATAAGGGGTTTTTATATATGAAAAAAAAAGCAAGACTTCGCCAAGAGAAAGAAAATAACAGTTAAACAGATAATTGAGCTTCATTACACTTAAAGATGTCTGTGCTTCAAAGCATGCTGCAAACAAAGTGAAAAAAGAAGCCCTAGAGTAGAAGAAAATTCCGGAGATTGCGTATCCAACAAGGGACTTGGATGTGGAATATATAAAGAACTGTTATAACTTAACAACAAGAAAGAAAACAACTGAACCCAATTTAAAATGAAGAAGAGATCCAAAAAGATGTTTCACCAAAGAAATAAACATACATCTGGCAGGCTGGACAGCAGGGAGGGCAAGTCAAACCACAATCAGGAGTCAGTTTATAACCACCAGAACAGCTAAGACCAAAGTCCGATAACAACAGCTGGTAGTGCGGGCATGGAAAAATTTAACCCTCACATATTGCTGGCAGGAAAGCAAAATGCTGCTTTGGAAAATGGTCTTGGTAACTCCTCAAATAGTTCAACAGAGTCACCATCTGATCTAGGGGGTGAGGGTCTGCTCCTAGGTATAGAAGTGTGTCAGCAGGCTAGAGAATGAAAAGGTAAGCACACATAAGAGCTTGTATGTTGAACAATGGAATAGAATTCTGCTATAAAAAGGTATGAAGTGTGATACATACTTTACATTTTGCATCAGTCTTATAAGCTTTATTGCATGAAAGCTAACGAACACACCCAACTACGTATAATGGTTCCATTTGTTAATCTGGAGACAGGAAATAAAGAAGTAGCTGCTTAAAGCTAGACAGCGGATAGGAGGAACAGCAGACTCGGAAGCAATAGCTAAATAACAACGAAATTGTGTAAAACGGTTTGCACTGCAGAGGCGCGTCATGAGTAGCATCAAGAGTACACTGAAAGCTACTGAGCAGGACTTTAAGTGGGTAACCTGTGCAGTAGGTAACTGAGAGCACAAACACAAATACTTTTCTTATGCTGTCACTCACATGCTGTAAGAGTCCCTCCCTCCTTCCTTCTCTCCCTTTTCCCTCCCCCTCCCTCTCACCTTTAAAGCCCAAGCTGTAAAAAAATGCAGGAAACTTAGAATACTGCCTCAGCTTCCTGGGTTCTAGGACCACAGATGTGCCCAACTAAAACCATAGCATTCTTAAAAACACCACTGAAACTGAAGTTCTCAGTGATTTCCTCAGAATTTTTCTCTAGTTAAGCCAAAGGAAAACAATCCACAGCTTTAAAAGCTCCCACGTGCTGTGCCTGCTATCAAACAGCCATGATGCCCCTGTGGCTCCCTTAGTGAAGTGGTTGTTACTTTCACCCTATAGACAGTGATGGTTCGCACTTCTCTACTTAAGAAAAAAAAGAGAAAAAAGGAATTCATATTTAATGCATGCTTAATGACCAATCGTTTACTCATCTTAACTTTGTAACACAACACTCAAATTCATTTGCCCTTTAATTCCCTAACTCTAGCTCACTGAACACACGGAGTTCAGCCCCCAGACCTTCTGTTCTGCCCAGTCTCCCAAGCTGAACCACACCCTTTCCAGCCATTCAATCCTTCCACAGAGCCAGGCGTCTCGGTCTCACTTACTTGGCAAGGCAAGGAGAGTGACATACGTCTGCAGCTTTTCAAACATGGCTGTCATCCTCTTCATGTCCTGGGACAGCTCCAGGTTCCTGGCTCTTAATGCAGGTGTGCAAAGGGAAGATTCACTTTCTTCTTCTAAACTAGGAACAGCAGAGTTCAAAGGTGGGCATCCTTGATGACTTTCTTTTCTTGTCTTTTTGATACAGGGTTTCTCTGTGTAGCTCTATTTGTCCTGGAACTTGCTCTATAGACCAGGCTGGCCTGAAACTTAGAAATCTGCCTGCCTCTGGATTAAAGGTGTGTGCCACTATGCCTGGCTTCCTTTTTTCTTTTATAAAAAATATTTTGTCTAAATGTTTAGATAGGTAGGTAGGTAGGTAGGTAGACAGACAGACAGACAGACCCCCCCCCATACACATACACACAGACAATTTTTGTCTAAATGCTTTGCCTGCATGTATGTCTGTGTACCACTTGTGTGTCTGGTTCATGAGGAGGCCAGAAGAGGTTTAATATGCCCTGGAACTGGAGTTATGGGTGGCTGTGAGCTAGCATGTGGTGAGCTAGCATGTGGAAACTAGAAATCACACCCAGGTGCTCTAGAAGAACAGAATGTGCTCTTAACTGCTGGGCCACATCTGCAGCATGAAAGTAATGTATTGTGAAGTATTAAAATTATTTTTTGGAAAAGTTATTTGTGTGAATGCATACACTGCAGCATCAATGTGTCAGTCAGAAGGCCATCTGCAGGACTGGGTTCTCCTTCCACCACGTGAGCTCAAGAGCTGGGCAGCAGAAGTCTTTACCTACTGAGCCACCCTCTGGACTGTGTGACAGTCTTAAAATAAGTGTGTGTCACTAGGTTTCTCACCATGACCTCTCACAGGACTTTGAAAGTCAAATAGTTCCAAGAAACAAAAGCAAAACTGTCCAATTTCCCTATGGATTTGGATGAAAACTGATAACAAAACAGTGTAAGACAGAATGAGAGAAGGTGTGAAGGAGAACCAGGCTGCCTCTGTGCAGCGGACACCGGGGGCACAGCTGCTCTGTGAACCTTGGTTCATGATAACAGCAGACAGAGCTGGGCGGTCCCGAGTCTGGAGAGTGGATGTGGGAACATGGGAGTCTGCCTTGCTTTCTGTTCTGTTCTATGAAAATGAGTTGTTAGCTCAGTAATACATAGAACCTTTGCTAGGGGAAAACCTTACATTATTAGAGAAGACATCTCATGTAACTGAACTCCTAAAGAGAACTGATTAAACAAAAACTGGCATTGCTGCTACTATAGGCTCACATTAAATGTCCTTAATATTATCAAAAATATATTTTATCACTTTCAACTTTAAGTAGGTACTTTAACTATAAAGTTCTTTAAATGTGGATCCTTAATAATGTTTATTGAACAGTGTGTAGTAATCAAGTAAAAAGGTTCATACAAAACTAGAAAACATGCAAAGCTTGCAGTCTCACTATCAGGGGCAGGAAGGTGGCTTCGGGTGATCTAGGGCCATGCAGCCTAACTCTGCTTCCCACCCTCAAAACAAAACAACAAAACCTAGAAAAGTTAACATGAAGACATGATTCCATCTCCTCCCTCCCTGTTCCCTTGTCATCTGCTTTATTCAATTCTGCTCCCAAAGTGGTTATTTAAAAAGAGTTGAGTCAGCAAGATAGCACAGCAGGTAAGGGCATTTGCCATCAAGAGAGAGAGCAAGTGTTTTAAAATAAAATCATGAAGAGCCAGATGAGCACACCTTTAATCCCAGCAGAAGCAGAGGCAAGCAGGTCTCTGGGAGGTCTCTGGTCTGTTCTATACAGTGAGATCCAGGCTGGCCAAGACTACATAGTGAGAATGCCTCAAGTAGACAGACAAGTAGACATACAGACAGACAGGCAGGCAGAGAGAGATAGCATAGATAGATAGGTAGGTAGATAGATAAATATATATCTATCAAAAATGTATAGCCATAGATAGATAGATAGATAGATAGATAGATAGATAGATAGATAGACAGACAGACAGACATCATAAATGTATTATCACGTAAAATAACAAATTCTTTCAATGATTTAGTTTTGGCTCCCTTGTTTTTGTTTTGTTTTCTTAGTCTTTGCTGTGCTGCACACTGACCTAGAATTTATAATCCCCCTGCCCATTTCCCTGGGGTGGGACTCAGGGGTATACACTGCCAAGCTGGCTTTGCAATGCTTCTGAAACACAATCTTCTCAAGCAAGCCACACTAGTACTGTCTATTCTGTTTTAAAGGGTTTTTTTTAAAGATTAATTTATTCACGTAATACATACATACATATATATATATATGTATACATACACATATATATATGCGCTCTGTTTTTACACACACTAAAGAGGGACTCAAATCTATTACAGATGGTTGTGAGTCACCATGTGATGGCTGGGAATTAAACTCAGAATCACTGGAAGAGCAGTCAAGTGCTCTTAACTGCTGAGCCATCTCTCAGCCCCTGTCTTAAGTGTTTAAATCTTCTCATATGCACAAACCTTAGCATTTGCTTACCCAAATACCTGGATAGCTTAGAATTCAGAAATAAGATGTCACATAAAATGTATTAATTCTTAAAAATAAAACTCTACTTTTAAAAATATCAATAATTAACTTATATAGTTTCTAATTTTGTGATACTTTATATTTCAAGAAATTTTTTTGCCATTGTATTATTCCTTAATTTAAAAAAAAAAAATCAAGATTTAGGTGAAACAGAAAGCTTTGTAGTTTTAGATCAAATAGTATTACAACTCTCTAGTTGGGCCTGGTGTACACCTTAATCACCATCCAGAAAGCTGAGGCAGGTGTATCTCTAAATTCAAGGTCAGGCTAGCCTACATTGCAAGCTCTAGCTAGTCAAGGCTACATAAGGAGAGCTTGTCTCAAAACAAACAAACAAAAAAGTATTAAAATTATAAGCATTTTATCAAACTTCCAGTACATTTCTATGCCTTTCTAGAAATTTAACATGGATGTTAAAAGTTGTTGAATATTTAAGGTGGACTATTTAGGTACAGAGCATATGAAGATTTTACTTGGTAATTTAAATAAGCCTATGATAATAACAATAAAAAAATATCATTTCAAAAATAGCTAAGGATAAAGATTCCAATGCAGATATTCAATATTCTAACTCCCATCTAGACATAACAACAAAGAAATAATAAAAAC
The DNA here is from genome assembly GCA_030674055.1 of Rhabdomys pumilio. Classification (NCBI taxonomy): domain Eukaryota; kingdom Metazoa; phylum Chordata; class Mammalia; order Rodentia; family Muridae; genus Rhabdomys; species Rhabdomys pumilio. The sequence continues at coordinate 75,978,754 of JANHMN010000010.1, forward strand.
TCAAAGCTAAAATGTATCTTCCAAAAAATGTGCCATTCCCAATGACTGAAACCACTGCTTACGACTAGAAGGCAGCTGAAAACCACAGCTGACTGACTACTCGGACTTGGAGCAAAAGGTCCAGGCAAATGCAAAGTGCACTGTTACTATTTATTAACTCCAGGGCAAGTCAGGTCCCACCTGCAGCTCCCAAGCTCCCTGGCCTCTAGGGGAATGAATACCTTTTTAATTGATAAGGAAGGATCTTCCTCAGGAAGCGTACGTAAGAAGTTAGATGATCTGAAAACATTTTCAACTTCACAGTTGTCTCCTGGATAAAAAAGTAATTTCAGAGTTAAAAGTGCTACCGGCCAGTAAGATCTCCCATTTCCTGTTGTAAAACAAAGAAGAAAATTACCAGGACAGTCACAGTATCCTCTGTGATGCTCTCGAATACATGCAGCATTCCTTCCTCAAGGGGGCGGACATGCGATGCGTTTTCATGAAGGTATTGGGAGAACTGAAAAGAGAAAGAAGCATTTGAATAAATTCACTGGAAGATTGACATCAGCAGCCAAGAGGTGGACTGGAAGTGTGTTAACTCACTTCTGGAAAGCCCCTCTAAAGACCCAGATAATATTCTGTGGTCCTCATCCCAATCCGAATCAAGGAAGTTGAGGGATGACAGGATGAACAATCAGGTATTTGAAGAAACAGGAGTCACAGCACAGCCAGTGAGAACATAGAGGACAAGCATCCCTGAGTACTCCTGGCAGCTCAGCAGGGATCCCAGTGAGAAAAAACAAAAGAGAAGGGCTGACTCTCTTAGTAAGAACACTAATGCTCCTTAGTGTTCAAAACAAGCTGGCCTAGCAGCTTTTCATTTTACTCTTTACACTACTCAAGGTTAACAAATGCCAGAACTGAAATCAAGCTGAGTTAAAATGTTCATTATCATCACTGATATTGGTATGCAAACACAGCACAGCAGCATATAGTGTATGCTTAGCATTTGTGAGGCTCTGGCTTAAATCCAACATGGGGAGTGGGGGTCCCACTATATTTTAGACAAGTTAGAAACAAAGGGCCATCTAGATATGTTTGAACTCCTGCTTATAGACATGTACTACTGTCTTGTCTTCCACACCACTCAGGTGGGAACTGTCCTCCACTCATGGGCCTCCACTGTCCCGTCCTCAACAGCTCAAGCACTCTGGGGTCCATTTCACACATCTGTAAACTATGAGTTCTCCACTACTTTACAACTCTAGAGATGACTTTACACATTTTGGCCATCTTTTAGAAAAGGTTTCCAAACCTTCAATATTATACTTTCTAGGTAAATCAGAGGGTCTTTCACAGGCCAAAGAACAGAAGAGGAAATACTGAAAATGCATGAATTCTTCAAAATAATGAGGTGTTCTGGACAAATTAAAATTGCAGCAGTTCCTTTTACGAGCTTCAGCAGACTTGTGGAATGAGAACTGGTGAGCTAAGCCGTGCTGAGACACAAGGATGGGAATGGCTAACTCTACCAGGTGCTCAGTACATGCCAGCCACTTAGTAGTTCATGGTACTCATGGATCTGTGAAATGGGCATGCCCCTTTTAAAGATGAGGAAACCAACACAGAAGGATGTAAGCAAAGCTTCAAGATTGACACATGACAGAGCAAGAGTGGGAACCCAAGAAGTCCAACCTCAGAGTCCAGGTCTTTGCAAAATCAGTAAGCATTTGGGATATCTGTAGACATGAGTATATCCAACCCCTAGAACTACACTATACACACGTGCTCGCTCTCTCTCTCTCTCTCCCTCCCTCTCTCTCTCTCTCTCTCTCTCTCTCTCTCTCTCTCTCTCTCTCTCTCTCTCTCAACTGACTATGCCCTGTTCTACTAGACGCCTCAGCCTCAGCAGAAGGAAGGAGCAGGCAGGGTGCAGTGGCTGCCTGGCCCAAAGACAGATTCACAGCAACTACACATGGGACAGAAACATGCCAGCCAATCAGCCCTCGCAGCAATAAAATGGAAACAACGCTGTCAAAAAGCTGCATAGGCCTCAGTAAGGGAAGGTCTCTGCCCTAGCCCACCCTCCAGGCCTCCAGGACTGCCTGCCTACTTGCTCTCCTGGCGTTCATCCCATTCCTCCTCTCCAGGGACTTCACATTCCAGTCAGAAGTTCACACAACATTCCCTGCGTCAGCCCCCAAGCTCAGCCTCCACCCACTATGCTTTCCTGCTCCACAGTTCTAGTCACATAGCTCCTTCTGGGAATTGAATAAACAAAAACAACAGTCCCTCTCCTCTTCCTCCCCTCAAATCCTCCTCAATCTTCAAGGTTGTCAGATGACAGCAGCATGATCTCCCTGGCCCACTGGTTCCCACTTACTGGCCACACTGGATGCTGGCCACTTGCTCCATTGCTCATTCAGTGTGTCCCTTGATGGCTGACTCTGCAGTCTCCTGATAACTCTTCTTGTGATAATTTTGTAACACCCTGCATTTACCATAGTTGGTTTTCATGAAGACCATGACTTATGATTTCTTCCTCATCTCCCACAATACTTGGCTAATACACACTAGTAGTCTAAAAAGAATTCCCTACTCGTTGTCCCCATTTGTCTATGGCAACAAAAGGCACTGTGAGTACTTACCTTCTGATTCAATGGTGATATAGTGTCTATGGCAGAATCAACAGGGAAAATTTGAATCCTCTGTTCTGTATAGGTGTGAAAGTTCAGAAGAGCCGGCACAAGATCCTGAACGAAAGCCAGGGCCTGCCCAGCGATATCTCGCATCTTCAGCTTTAAAATGCAAAGTACACATGGTCAAACAGTTGTTTTAAAGCACTTGAACCCCAGTAGACCACGAAGGTCTACATCCACCTGCCCCACGTGGATCTCGGTGGCCTCCTGTCCAAGTTAACTTAGGAAGCCTACTACTCTAAACAAAAGCCTGGCTCAAAAAAAGTGACGTCCCATAATTCAATTCTAATTATGAGAAAATGAAAAACAATTTAAAAAATCAGTAGTACTACTATGTTGGCACATGCCTTTAATTCCAGCACCTGGAAGGCAGAGGCAGGGGGATCTCTTTGAGTTTGAGGCCAGCCTGATCTACAGACTAAGCTCCAAGCCAGCCAGAGATATGTAGTGAGATACTGTTTCAATAAAATAAAATCATCGGTAGCAGTACTAGGTAAAGGTGCATGTCACCAGTGCTGCCAAGCCTGCTGGTCAGAATCCAGGATGCAGTAGAAGGAGAAAATAAGACTCCTACACGTTGTCCTTGGGCCTCCACACATGAGCTCTCCCCCAATTAATGTAAAAAATAAATTAAAAATTTTAAAACTCAGTAGCACCTGAACTCAATAAGAGCAGTTCACACAACTTAAAGAAATGAGTGAGAGAAACACTGAGCTGGCACATGCGGCAGAGCCAACACTAACTTTACTTAGCGGGATGCTGTGTGCGCGGCTGGAACCAAGCTCTCACACTTTACCTGGTGTCGCCTATTGTGCAGCGGAACGTTGAGCGCGTTGTACAGACTATACTCTACAAAACAAACGGGCGGCCATTAGAGCACATCTCAGTCTTCACAAGAGGAGCAACTGCAAAGTCAGCTTCCTCAGACCCCACAACCACAGCACAGGGGGCGGCATGCACAGGGAATGCGGTTTCTCAGAGAAGTAGTAACTGTTGCCTCTTTAACTCCTGCAGAGGCCTGAGATGTCCCTGCTGTTGTCAGCCACTCTACAAGAACCCTGGCTAGACTGCCACACTGACCTTTAAACACTGTGTCCCTGACAGAGCCACATTTTCAATCCACCACAGTCAGCTGCTGCTGATCCCAGCACCTCAGTGCTCTTTCCTGGATGGTTCTAGTCTCTTCTAACCTCTTCATGCCCAGGCTGCCTCAGGTGTTGCCCAACGCCAGGCAGCACATTGCTTGTAGCTGTTTCTAATGCCCGTCACCTTCCCTCAGCATGCCAGTCACTCAGCCAGTCACAAGTCACCCCAAGTCCCTGTGCCTTCTCACCAATGCTCTCTAAGTGAGCACTGCTGTCACCACAGCCATGTGGGCCCAGCTTGCTTGCTCTGTCCTTCACTCGGCACCTCTGCTTTCTCTCAGTCCCCCTGGAGCCTTGCTTCTTGTCCCTCTGAAGTCTATCACTTCAAAATTGCTCTTTGCTAACACCAGAAGCAGGTCTGCTGCATTAGTCAACATAACTCCAGTGGAGCCTTCAACTCTGCCAGGGAATCAATGTCCTCCCCTGCTGTCTGCTAGGACTAGGCCAAAGTGAAAGTAATTTTTAAAAAGAAAATCTCTCTGTGTGTGAGTGTGATTATGTATATCACACATGTACAGGCATCTAATAAGGCAAGATGAGGGGTTCAGACTCTCCAGAGCTGCTGTTTGCCTGTGCTGGGTTGGTGCTGGGAGTCAAACTCAGGTCTTCTGCAAGAGACACACATGCTCTTGTCTGCCAAACCAGCCATATCTCCAGCCTGATAGTGCTCTTAAACTCCGTGACTCCACCTCAGAGGTTGAAGTCCACAGCTCAGCTAATCTTCTGGGCTCTGTAGCAACAGTTCCTCCAAACTGACTGAGAGACCTGGTACATCTCTTCCTCTTCATTCTATTCCTCCCCCCTCTTTTTCTCCCTCTCTCCCTAACCCCATTCTCTCTCTCCACTCCAACCCACCCCCAGACAGAGCCTTTCTATGTATCCCAGGCTAGTCTCAAACCTGCACTGTCAGGGTCTCAGGCTCCCAGCGCTGATATAACAGGAGACATGCAGCCCTCCTCCTTTACCTATCCCATACCTGATACTCTCTGCCCTCACCCATTTCTTTGCTCCCACTGGCTTGATAAACATCACTTTATCAGTCCCCTAACATCTATCTACCTCTGAGTCCTGTGCTAGCAACTGGGTAGACATGGAAGCCCTTCCCTCAAAAATGACTAGTCCTCTCAAAGTCACAAGGTCCAGTCAGGCTCAGGTGCCTGTCCACAGTCACTGTCTCTGATGTCCCGACAGCCAGGGGCAGCACTGCCCAAGATCACCTGCTACAAACACTCCCTTCATGAAAATCCTGCTTCCCTGACCTTTCTCTACTTCAACCCCTCACTGCCCATCACCAAGGGCCCAGCATAGGCTCCTCACACTGTATGTCCTTGCTCCCAGGGCCACACAGTGTTCACCGGGGCCAGCAGAGCCAGTATGCTTCTCTCCTGAGCCATATGACGTAGTCAACAACAAAGTTAAATCTTCCCGTCAGCTGAAAGCAAGGTGCACCTCACTACTCACATCCTGCTCCCGCTCTCCAGTAACAGCTTAGACCACAGACATCTCCCAGAGGCCCATGAGTCAAAGGCATGGTTGACACTTTACTGTGCTATTGTGGGGGGAAGGACCATTCTGGTGAGACCCCATGCAGGGAATTACATCACTGACAAAGTGCTCTGCAGAGCAATATGGAGACCCCAGCCCCTTCCTGTCTCTGTTTCCCTGTTGTCCTTTCCTGTGCGACCACCAGGACACTCTGCCTTACCACAGGCCCCTAATCAGCACATCTGAACCACAAACCGACATCCCTGAGGCTGTGAGCCCAAATCAACCTCCCCTCTTTTTGATTGACAACTTCAAATGGTTTTGTCTTGACAGAAAGCTACCCATCTGCCTTTTACTTCTATCTACTGCAGCATCGTCTTCACCTTGCACTGTCCCTCCCTCTCCCTCGACTCCCCCTAACCACTAGTCTGTACTATCCTCTTTCACAAGATCCTCTATATCTCCATGCTCACCCAGTAGGTGAGCACACGGGGCTTTAAGACCAGAACTCTCCCCTCTCCCACTCTCTGCTCCAGATCAACAGTGTGGTTCCAGGACAATGAGTCCTTACCCTAGAATTTACTGGCCATTGCTCCTCACACCCCCTGACCTGAGCTTACTGCCACAGTTAACTACTGTTCCTTAGGCAGCATGGCAGCTCTCATCTCATGTATTACACTCTGAAATTCCCTGCTTCTCTTCCCTCTGTTCTTCCCTGCCTCCTCAAAAACAAACAAACAAACAAAACAAAAATTGACTCTTGCATGCTGGTCTAGATACTTCCTCTGAGAAGGTTCCTCTAAGCACACACAAGAATGAGTGCGCCTTCCCTCGCAACTCCAAGTGGTTCTATCTGGCAGTCAAGTCTAAACATCTAAAAACAACCCATAGATGATGTGACAATAATCTAAAACTGGGTGACAAATAGTACTGGGAAAGGAAGAATAAGTGCATAGAATCCAAAGGTTACAATATCCTATCGTTAACTGATACAAAGAATATCAAAGAAATGACCACCAGGCTTCACAGCCCAACCAAGGTGCGCCAACACCATTAGTATAGAAGCTGGAGACAGGTGCTGTTTTCATGGGGAAATTTAGGCTTTTGATACAGAAATGGCCTATGCTGATTTTAATTATTTTATGTGTTTGTGTGTCTCACCTGAATAAACAATTAGTCACAAAAACAATTACAATGCATGTCTGTGTACCGCGTGCATGCCCACAGCATCAGATGCCTTGGAACTGGAATTATAGACAGTTGTGAGCTACTGTGAACATGCTGGCTGTGGAGTCCAGGTCCTCTGAAGAGCACTCGGTGCTCTCACCTGTTGAGCCCTCTCTCCAGCCCCTCAGTGCTGAGGGCAGTATACCATCAAAACAGTTTCTCTTCTCTTTCCTCTTTTTTTCTTGCTTTCTTTGTTTTGTTTTGTTTTGTTTTGTTTTGTTTTGTTTTGTTTTGTTTTTTCAAGACAGGGTTTCTCTGTGTTACCCTGGCTGTCCTGGAACTCACTCTGTAGACCAGGCTGGCCTCGAACTCAAAAATCTGCCTGTCTCTGCCTCCCAAGTGCTGGGATTAAAGGCATGCACCACCACTGCCTGGCCCTCCAGGCTTTTCTAAGAAAAATTTAAGGGAACTAAAAAATGAATTTCAAACATAGCTGTAAAAAAAGAAGTATGTACTAACTTGATTATAGGTTTCAAATTCCAAAGATCTTTTTTTTTTATTTTATTTCTTTTTCTAATTTTAACAAACTAATTTATTTACTGAAGCAGGTGAGAGCAAGCCCTGGATGCCACAGAGATGGAGGTCAAAGGGCAACTTTCCGGAGTCAGTTCTCTCTTTCTGCTATGTGGGTTCTGAGGACTGAACTCTGGTGTCAGACATGGAGGCAAGCACCTCTACCACTGAGCCATCTCACTGGCTTCCCAAATAAATATTTTCTTTGTTTTCAAGGGTTTCACTTCATTCTTACCTAAAGGCTAAGTATCTAAATGGCATATGAGTGCTGTTTCAGGGTATTGTTTAAGTTCTTTTTTGTCACCTCAGGGTGTGTAAGCTACAAGGTCATCCCTAGGAGGAAACAGAAGCTAGACTTCAAACCAGCTTCCTGTCACTAGGGATTCCTCAGAAGCAGACGCCATCAGGCCAAAAAGACACATCCCACTGTGGACACACACACATACCCCAAAACCCAGTGAACAACCTCTCTAACGCAAATGTCCCACCACTTCATATGCAGGTAGGTTTCACCTTGAGATATGAGAAGGGTAGTTTAAAGAATGCACTGAACATCTCCCAAGAGGACTGGCTTTGGAGCACTTAGGAGATAATTTAAGAAACATAAGAGCCACAGCTGATCAGGAGAGCTAGGCAGAGCCCTCCATTGGGCCAATCTGGGTGTTTGTTTGTTTGTTTATTTGTTTGGCTGAGGAAAAAAAATTATCCTAATTTATTGGCTACCACAGAGGTACTCAAAGATACAAATAACAGAAACTTACGTTTATGTAATACCTACTTGTATCATTAAAAGGGACTTTTTCATTGATGATTGATAAGGATTCCTCTAATCTACCTGACAAATCTTCATGAAGACTCTTTAACTGTAATTGACTGAAAGAAAAAAGAAGCCACAAAACCACATTATTAGCAGTGAGTCGTCAACTGCTTGTTCCCTCCACCGCTGGCAATGAGCTCTCAAATCTCAAAGCGCCGTGCTGGCATCTGGAACACTCTGCTGAGAGCTGTTCAAAGATGACGTGAGAAGGCACCAGCCCACTGCAGAGCCCCAGAGACTTCTGGGATCATGGCTCTAGTCATAAGTTTCCTCTTTACTATCCATGTTTACTCAACTATCACTGTACAGTTTTTAAGTAGTATACCATTTTATTTTTTGCTTGAGTTCAAAAGCTGATAATTTGTTTCATTTAAATTATTAGCACAGATAAATACCAAAAAGAAAATGTTAAGACTATGAATGTCTTTAGTACATTGCTATGCAATGCTCTGAGGATTAGAAATCTCTCAATTGGAAACCATAACTTCAATTCTATTCAAAATGTACCAAAAAAAAGTTGGCACCCTTTAGTCAGGTTTCCTGCTGAAGAATATTAGGTAGTCCCTGTCCCAGGAGAGTCAGAAACACAAACATCCAGTCCAGGAGGCATAGAATAGGATCTCCCAGACCTTCTGCTGAGGCCAAGCAGACACCATTTTGCCATGATGCTGAAGCCTCTGAGAATGGAAAAGGACCCTGTGCTGACCTACTCCAGTCTCCTCAACTGAGTAAGACGGGGGGGGGGGGGGGGAGCTAAACAGAGCCTTGGGCTGATTGTGATTTCAGGGTCACTTAGAATTCATGTTTCCACATACCATTCTTCTGTTCGAAGTCGACATTCCTTGGCCTCCTTCTCTAGAGTCTGAGATTTTACCTGAATTTGAGGGGAAAAAGAAAAGAAAAGCTGACAGGTCAGTCTATGGCTGAGCCCCCACACAACACCCAAAAAGTCAGAGGAGCATGAGCTAGATCTTTACACGTTACCCTGGGCAGTGGGCTTACTTCTAGCTTTGCCTTGTCATTCTGGAGTTTCTCAATGGTCTCCATGTACTTCCGGGTCAGGCCATCAATCACAGCTTGATGCTGAGTAGCTTCTGTTTCTAGAGTGGCCAGCCGACTCCTCAGCTCTGCTTCCACATGCCTGTGATGTTCATCAGCTTCAAAAAACTGTAAGGAAAAGACAGTGTCTCTTCTGAAGATCCCAGTACAAACAGCAGGGACAGCCGACCATTCACCCTGTGTGGCCATGTGGCTGACAGGGGTGAGCTAATGGTACCAGAGCACGCACTTACAGAGGGAACAGGGGTCTACATTCTTACCCCTCCTTTACAGAGGTGGAACAGCCTAAACACAGTGTAGATGTGTCACTGGTCTTTGTCTCAGAGTTAAACACAACAGACAAGACAGAAAAAAACCACAGCAGCCCAGCCCAAGCCTGTACCTCCCTTCTCTTAGGCCACAAATCTCCACTTGGAACTATTCACAGGTAATCCACCTGAAAGGTAATCCACCCGAAGCACTGGTCCTAAAACAAAGCTTTTTGCCTTAATGAGTCTGACACTAATTAAGAGTTATGAATACTTAGATTTAAAATGTTCTGAGATGGCCGGCCGGTAGTGGCGCACGCCTTTAATCCCAGCACTTGGGAGGCAGAGGCAGGCGGATCTCTGAGTTCGAGGCCAGCCTGGTCTATCGAGTGAGTTCCAGGACAGCCAGGGCTATACAGAGAAACCCTGTCTTGAAAAACCAAAAAACAAAAAACAAAACAAAAAAAAAAAAAAAAAATGTTCTGAGACAAAGTTTTCAAGAGTTTTCTGTAATGACATGTGATTTATTTATGTGTATGCATGTGTGGAGGTTAGAAGACAAGAGTCATTTTATGGTCCCAGGGACCATATGAATTCCAGTTACCAGTCTTGGCAGCAAGTACCTTTATGCACCAAGCCATATCATGAACCCTAAGATCTATCAAAATTGAGCATAGTGATTCATACCTGTAATCCCAGCACTTGGGAAAGGAAACAGGGGAACTAAGATTCCAAAAACATTCTCAGCTACATGGAGCGCAAGGCTAGTGGTAAGCTAGAAAAAAAGCTGCCTCAAAAATAAAACAAAAAACCCAGAAACCTAACAATCCATGAACAAAGAAACAACTATATACCACAGATCGTGAAATAAACCCTACTTATTGATAAGCCCCCACCATATGATCCATCTCATCAATTCCTAGGTGAAGGGACTAGTGCCTAGTATATTTCTATTCCAAAGACTCTGAATAAATGTATGTGTTCACATCAAGCTATGTATGAGATTTAAGAAAGAAAGAAATCACAGTCACAGTACATATTTAAGGACATAGAAGATATTAGAAACCCATGTAGACAACAAAGTTTTCTACTTCTCGGATTAAAAACCCATTTGTTTTTTTAAGATTTGTGTATTTGATATGTATGAGGTTTTTGTACTACATGCAAACAGTGCCCTCAGGTGCCAGAAAAGGGATCCCCTGAAGCTGGAGCTATAGGCATTTGAGCCATTGAGTGGGTGGTAGGAACTAAATCTGGGTCATCTGGAGAGCAGTACGCACTCGTCACAAGCCATCTGCCAGACACACTTCTTCAAACATTCACTTCTTTATTGTGTGTGTGGGCGCACATGTGGTGCACATGTGGAGGCAGAGAACAACTTGTGGGAGTTGGTTCTCTCATTCTACGATGCTGGACCCAGGGATGAAAGTCAAGGCACAGGCTTGACAACCAGGGCCTACCCACCGAGCCATCTTGCCATTTTGTAATTCAGTATTTTGTCACCTGTATGTGCAGTCGTTCATTCTCCTCAATTTTCTTTTGCAGATCTTCATCAAAGACACTCTTCTGCTCTTGACTCAACTGAGAAGAAGATTCGCCACTTTTCTGATGAAAAGAACAAGTTATGTTCACACAACTTTGATCCTTGAGAGGCACACACGAAGGCACACAGCAGCACCACAACCTCAGTGGTTTGTCTCTTCCATGTGCTCATCATTTTCAAGCCTCCCTACAGAAGTCACACGTTCGACCACTTAACATTGCCTACGGAACCCAATCTGGGACAGCAAAGACTGCAAAGGCAAGAAGCTTAAAGGGAGGCAGAGAAACAACAAATGAGTCCATCACTTGTCATCTGAACTCTGGAGTTGTTGGAAGACAGAGCAGCAGCAAACCTTGAATCAATCTGACCTTTTAGTTTGGCAGAGATTAGAGTCTGAGCTATTGTTACATTCCTTTAAGAAGTTTCATTTATTTATTTATTCATTCATTTATTTGCATTCACAAATGAGTCCACATAAACTACTTCAATTTAGATAAAAAATAACCATGTTAGCGTAAAGCTGCTATACACACAAGAAAATAAAAAACTAAGCTTATGAAAAAAATTCCTTTCCTTTCAATATTAACTTCTCCACTAAGAAGAATAGACGTATTAAGGAAATCTGAGAACAAACGGTTGTTTCAGAGTGACACACAGAACAGAGACTAACAGACACTGTGTCTACACAACAGTCCCCACTCTCAAGTCCGAATCTCGCTCATCACTTCAAATGAAGTCACTGCTAATCCAACACAAACCGGTGATGAAAGTGTCCCTTGAATACAGCTATGTAAAACACAAAAGATACTAAGTATCCATTACATTTAAAACACAGAAAACACGTAAGACACATTATGGAGTGACTTATTTGTAGTCTTCACTGTTCCTAAACTTGGAAGCTTTAAAAACACTCACTTCCAAGTCTTAGGCACTTCTGCTAAATAATTAGTCTGATACGTTAGCCAGGCACGGTGGCTCACACCTATAATCCAAACCTAGTATTTAGGAAACTGAGGCAGGAGAATTGCTACACATCTGAAGCCAGCCTGGCCCACATATTTAATACCAGGGCAGCTTGGCCTACAGAGTAAGTACCCAGCTCAAAAATAAATAAATAAATAAATAAATAAATAAATAAATAAATAAATAAATAAAACAGAAACACCTAACAGTCATGCTTGAAGTCTAGATGACTATGTCCTCCCAGGGATCCCCTGGAATTCCAAGCACATACAAACTTCCTAGTGACTCTAATACATATGTGGTAACACATACTCTTTGTCCCCTCTTTACCTGAACTTTTTAGAGCATCCTTCTAAACACATCAATACATTTGGGAAAGAAATTGCGTATCACACGATAATACAGCTTTAAGCACTTTGTGTGATCCCATTTAATCCCATAAACGTAAATTTCTCAGACCTACTTAACTGATGAAGTTAAAAGATTGCCAACTTTTCCAAAGCCATAGATTTGTAAACAGCAGGCAGAGGATTCAAACTAAGCTTAACTCTAGAGGAAGTGTCCTTGTAGAAGAATTATGTCCTTCCTTCCTCACATCCTTCTTCGGGTCTCTGTGTGCTTCTTCCCGTCAGCACAGCCTGCTAGCACATTTGTAGAGCAGAGGTCTATATACGCTAACACTTAGGAGACTTCCTCACTAGCCCAATCCTTGTTCTTACGCACAGAAATAACACCCAGGGCAACACTTGATGGCCGAGGCCCCGCTGCTGCCGACTTTAGCAACCACAGTCATCAGTTACCATCTGATTGTATTTGCAGACTTAAGGTAACAAAGACATCAGCTTTGAGCAATATGAGATATTCCATTAATTTTTCTCAGCTACTACCTCAATTATGTACATGTTTGCTGCTAATAAAATGTTCTAAAATGAGCTTTTCTATGCCAATGCCCCTGAACTGGTCACGTGGCACTCGCCTGTCATTCTACCACCAGGGAGGCTCCGATGAGAGAGTTGAGGTCTGACACCAGCCTGAGCTGCATGAAAAGATCTTGTCTCAAAAATGGAAAAGAAAAACAGAAAACGCCTCCAAGTGCTGCATCAATATCAAACATCCGACCTGTGGACTCAGGTACCAGATACAGCAAGCACGGGCACTGGGGGACCCGAGGACCAGGGGCTACTCCTCCCCTCAGGCCACACAGGGGATGTTACTGAGCTTACCTTGTTTTTCTTGCCTCGAGGCTCACTTAGTGCTAGCTCATCTTGAAGGAGTTCCACCCTCTTGGCAAGCTGCAGATTTCGAAATGTCAAACTGTCCATTTCCTGTTGTAGTTTCCTCAAAGACTGGTCCTTCATTTTCAGTTGTTCCTACATCAAAGCCAAACAGTTCCTCACACACAGAGTTTTTCTTTTTCAAGTCTTTGTTCCACCAACATAAAATCAAACACCCTTGACTCAGGGAATGTAAGTTATATGTTTATCATTTCAGTTATGTTTTTAGTTATTTTGCATATATAAAAATATCTCCCAGCCAAACCAGAATGTTTACAAATAAAATAAGAAAAAATATATATTGAAATAGCAGATCGTCAGCAACTTACAGCAAAATGCCTGCAAGTCTGTGTTGTAAGTCTACGGCAGTAAGCAGATGAGCCATGGGTTACACATTTAGAAATGTGGATGTTTTACAGGAACCTCAGCCTTACTAACAATACTTCTCAGTGACCAAGGAGTGCTGGGGGGCCGGGGGTGGTGGCATTGGGAGTTCTATTTCTATTCCTTGTCTGTAAATCCTCCCTGAATTTAAATGAAGTCTTACAGCCCTCTTCACTCCCCTTCTTTATACCATGCAGGGGACAGAACCTAACCTGGCCTCCAAGGACGCCTGCCTACACAAACAAAGTCTCAATGCTGAACTCCATTCCCAGCCCACAGGTCTTCTCAGCACACTCATTTCACCTAAGTCTTTGGTTTGTCAGATTTTAAGGCCAATCCTAACACAGCACAAGAGCGCTTTCAGACTCTGGACTTCAACAGCTCACTTTCAAGCTCATGAAAACAGATGCAAAACTCCAAATACCCTAAAAATCTCAACAATATCCTATCTGCTGAGTGTCCTCTACTATGTATAAAGGGGTGAAAAAGAAGCTGCCGGGCAGTGGTGGTGCACATCTTTAATCCCAGCACTCAGGAGGCTGAGCAAGGGATCTATCTCTGAGTTCAAGGCCAGCCTGGTTTACAGAGTGATTTCCAAATTAGCCAGTTCTACACAGAAACACCTTGTCTTCAACATTCCCACCAAAAGAGAGAGAAGAAAAGAGAAAAAGGAAGTAGAAAGTTAAATAGACATATTTATTTTCAACTTATTTAAAGAATAAATACACTATTTTAACTATATTTTACTTACATCTTTGTGTTCACTGATAATCAGACATAAGCGGCCAGTCTTCTATTTAAATAATTAATTAATTTCAGTCAAACAAACAATTATAAGACCAAGAAGTGAAACTAACAAACAGATATTCTAACTGTATAGGAGCAGCAATCCAAATGGCCTCGGCTGCTATGTGTGGTGTTGGAGTGCTCTGTGTGACAAAGCAGCTAGAGAGTCCCCACCATGTGCCCTGGTGAGTAGACACTGTTTCTTTTCTGGTGGTTATCCAGTAAGCCCTTAATTTTTACTTGAAGGTCAAAGGTACACATAGGTCCAGCTCAAGTTAAATTATTATAAAACCTCAAATGAAAGTTAAATCCAATCAATGATATCTACCCCTAGCAACTCACTCAGGTACAAATCCAATAACATCAATCAGAGGACTCTATAACACTTGCTTCTAACCAGCAAACTGCCAGCAGTACTGTAATCACGGAGAGCTCAGAATGAACAAGGTGAGCGGTCCTTTCTTTACACTGTTGCTATGAGTTACCACTAGTTGAATGATGTTCCAAATGTGCTAACCACTCAGTAGCTTTAGCAGAGCTCTGTGCCAACATCTGTCTGAAGCCCAGCTTTTGCAGCAGGAATGATAACACTATCCATGCCTACAGAGCTGTTGGAAACAGGAAGATAATGGGTGTAGCAATGTGCTCCGTACAATGCCTGGCTGTGGTGATGCTCAAAGAGTACCATGACCATAGCCATCCACACACTCCTACCAACACAGAGTTAGCCACAAGACCAGCATCAGGAGCTGCCACACAGAGCAGGACACTTGGAGACACTTCCTCAGTAGGAGGTTTTAAGCACTAGGAGAGTCAGTGATTACTTCTTCAAAGATTTCAGGAAAGATTCATATGCTACAATTAATCTATCCATTCAAAACTATCACAAGTCAGCATTTACTATATGCTAGATAGATGGGGCAGAGAGAAATCCTTTTTATCCCATTATGCCTCAGTTAACAAACAAGTGCTGACAGTAAACGTACCTTTCAAGCAGTAGGCACGGCAGCACAGGTCATCACTACAAACTAAAGGCAAGAGTAAACGAGCTGTAGGAGTCACACATTTTCACTCATTCACTAGGGCTAGACTGCTGAGCACTGGGGATGCAAATACAAACATGGCCGCTCAGAGTGCTGCCTGCGAATGGCAGATAAAAACCTGCCTGTGGATTTGATTCCACAAAGGACTTGAGCTACAGAGGAAATGCATTAAATAAAGTCAGTATTTTTCTACCACTTTTTTGCTGAGGAAACATATAATATGCATCTGTAAGCACAAAGGAACATTAGACACAGGGAACAATCCTACCATTCCTATCCCTAGTAAATCAGTGTTGAGACTTGGGACTTTACACCCCTAAACCTGGAGCAACCTTCGCACCTCCAGGTCCCTGCTGCATACCTTTAGAGCGGCAGAGCTGGCCTGCTCATCCACAACGCCTTTCTTCAAAACCTGATTCTGAGCTCGGAGCTGAAAACAGAAAGCAGCAATTACTTTTAAAATAAATCAACCACTTACAGGAAAAAAAAATCGAAGTTATTTCATAATGAAAATTTACATTAAATAACTAAGTATCTTCTCTCATTATAAATACATTCCTGTGTGCGTGTGTGTGTGTGTGTGTGTGTGTGTGAAAATGAACACTATTTTCCCTGAAAGGGGAAACAGATTTAATAACTTGTCAAATGGAGCACAGAAGATAAATCCTCCAGTGACATAAACCTAGTCAGTAGCAAATGTGTACCCCCTGAGTTGAAGCCCAGTGGCAGGCAGAGCACTTGCCTAAGGTAAGTCTCAGGGTTTATTAAAAAGATAAATAAGTAAATAACAAAACCCAGATCTCCTGGTTTTGATTATATCATTCTTTATATGGATTCATATTCTTTATAAGCCATGGTCCTGAATTTAAAAGGACACTATAGAAGAGAAAATGTGGGGTTGGAGGGATGGTCCAGTGGTTAGAGCACTGGCTGCTCCTCCAGAGGACCTGAGTTCAATTTCCAGCAACCAAGTTCTGGATCCCAGTCTCAGCGCATCCAACATCCTCTTCTGGCCTCTATGGTTACTGTATACATGAGCCTTCATGCCACAGACACATATATTCAGGTAAACACTCATATGCATAAAATAAATCCACATAAAGTAAAATCTCAAAATAAAGAGAGAAAATGCCATTTTCTTAAACTTTTGGAACAGTTTCATTAGACACAAGTGAACAAATGACAGGACAAGATGTAAGCAAAGTGTAGAACAAGAAAAGACTCACTGGACCTGGTGTCCAATAGTAAACAGACGACCACCGTCATCACAGGAATGGCTCAGGAACAGTAGACCTTTATCAGCCATCAGCTTTAAAAATAACAGTAACCAAACCCCCTCTGTGTGCGCACGCGCACATACAAAGTCAATAAAGTACTTGCTTTGCAAAAGCAAGGACATGAATTTAATTCCAAGAGCCCACATTTTTGTTATTATTGTTCTTTTGTTTTGTTTTGTTCTTGGTGAATAAGAGAGTTGAAAACAGGTACATCTCTGGAGTTTGCTGACCAGCCAGCATAGCCTGCTGTTAAGTCCACGCCAGTGAAAGACCCTGTCTCAACAGCACCTGAGGAGTAACACTGAGTTTTTCTCTGACCCTGACCCTTACACACACACACATACATACATACACATACACACACACACACACACACACACACACACACACACACACACACACATATCCACTTGCATTGCATCCCAAGTGCCTTCCATGTGTGACAATGCTCACAGTCCTCACCTCCACTTTAGAGACAAGGACATCGAGACACAGAACAGCAATGGAATGCTGAGATTAGGTGCCTGACAGTTTTGACTGTTGCTGTTATAATGCCAAGTAGACAATGCCAGCTAGTGTTTTACTGAGTTTTTGAGATAACAGTGGGCTGGTAAAATGGACCTTATCCTTATGAAATGAGGTAGAATTTGAGCTTCTTCCCCATAGTTATTTTTAAAAATATATGTATAACTGCATTCTGTCTGTTTGTGTGGTGTGTGTGTGTGTGTGTGTGTGTGTGTGTGTGTGTGTGTACCAACAGACAACTTGTAGGAGTCTTTCTACTACATGGGTCCCAGGAATAGAAACAGGTCCTTGGGCTTGTCAGCAACCAAGCTGTCATTATTTACTGGGTCATCTTACTGGCGCTGCCATGTTAAATATCAAATAAAAAATAAAACAGGTAGACAATGTTTATTTATATCTACAGCTGTATGACCACCACTGTCTGGTTCTAGTGCGTAAAACACATAGGTTTTTCTTCTTCTTCTTCTTCTTCCTCCATGGTAAGAAGTAAATACTTCTCAGTGAAAAAAGACTACAGCACAGGTTAAGTGTGAGCATATGAATTAATATGGCTGAAGCAAGGTGCTGACCGGCTAATACCCTGGAGCTCATGTTCTCTTATGAGAAACTGAAACAGGATCATTTTATCTATGAGCTTTTAAAACAAAATCTATTTCACCAGATATTCTGGTTCACGGATCCCATAACCTGAATGGCCAAGGTTGGAGGATCACAAGATCTAGGGCAACTTGGGCGACACAGAAAGTTTAAGGCCGGACTAGTCTACAGGAAGACCTTGCCTCGAATTAATGAGTTAGTTAAAATTGTAACTCTGCATAGCTCAGATCTATCTCCTGAGAAAGGAGAACAGAAGTAACAATTTTCTGTGCCAAGAAAATTGAAATGTTGAATGCTAAGTCTTCATGGGATATTCAAAACAAAACAGGAAGTTTACGATTAGAATGAAGAGACCAGCATCTTTGGCTTCTCCCATCAGGAAGTGAAGAATCACAGCTCAGAGCTACAACAGGAAGCATATCTAAATCCATGCCCTACCATGTACTAGGCAATATAAACAGGGTCTTCACTTGACTTCTGAGCTTCAGTAACAAGGTCTGCAATATGGACAAACACATCTCCCCTATGCCCTTCTCTCCAAGGACACTATAAGAACCAGATAAGAAGCCTACATCAGAACACAGAATGACACAGTGTTCCACAGATGAGAGCAGAGACCTTAGTATCAGAATGGACTTAAAGAGCCAGTTCTTTACAGTGTATTCATTAATTTGCACATGCATGGCATTGTTCTAAATCTGTGGTTCTCAGCCTTCCTAATGCTTCGACCCTTTAATACAGTTCCTCATGTTGTGGTAAAGCCAACCATAAAATTATCTTCATTGCTACTTCATAACTATAATTTTGCTAGTGTTATGGATTAAAATGTAAATATCTGTGTTTTCCAATGGTCTTTGGTGTCCCCTGTGGAAGAGCAGAGAAAACATTGAGAACCATGGTTCTGAAAAATATGAGAAAGAGAAGAAAGTAAACATCAGGCTATTATTTTAAAACAATTTATAACTTGTCAGAGGCAGTGGCTCACACTGGGAATCCCAATACTACAAGGTTGAGGCAGGAAGACTGCCTTGAATTTGAGGCCAGCCTATTGTGTAATAGTGAGTTCAAGGCCAGCCTAAGTGAGCTACAGGGCAAGTCCTTGTCTCAGAAACAGAATTTTAGGACTGGAAAGATGCCATGCAATCAGGGATGAGTTCAGATTCCAATGTGCACATAACAAGCCAGGCAAGCCAGACACACCTGTAACCTCAGTTCTATGGGAGGGTCACAGGAAGATGGCTGTGACTTCCTGGTTTCCATTCAGCTGAGGAAATGTAAGCCTTTTAAGTTCAGGGAGAGATGCTGTCTCAACAGGTAAGTGGAGAGAGGCCTGTGAAAACTAACATCCTCTCGTGGCCTCCACACTAGCACCTGCTCACACATGTGTGCAGATACTCACATGTACAGATATGCAGATACATGTGTCCTAAAATATAAATAATTTAAAAGGAAAGATAAAATATTTTAAGATGATTTAGGAATATTGTACTTTGTTGCTTTCTTTTTTAAGTGTAGGCATAATTTTTTTAAGCGATTGGAGAAGTGACTCAGCAGTTGTTGCTCTTGCTGTTCCTCCAGAGGACCCAAGTTTGATTCCCAGGACCCATGTCATGTGAGAGTCATAACCACCTATAACTCTAATTCCCAGAGCATGTGACACCCACTGGCCTCCAAGGGTACCCAGACATAATGGCCTTTACTCACATAGACGAATACATAAGATATTCAGAAATAAAATTATTAAAAATTAAAATGTTTAAGGGCTTGGCAAACAAAGAGAAGAGATCCAAATGCCTGCTACCTAATTTGAGGATTTTTGGAATGCAGTCATACTGCTTTATTTATGTACCACATGAAGTCAAAGAGATGGGCAATTGCAATAGACTCTTAGAGCATCTTAGCACTAAATTATTTACTATACAGCTCCTTACAGAAAAATCTGGTGACCTCTGCTCTAAAAGTCCAAAGAAGAACATTATTTTAACATTGACTTTCATGATGTAGCTTTCTACTTTCTAAGCAGTAAACACCCTTGAGGACAATGCTACCCACCCATCTAGGAGAATGCTACCTTACCCATCAGGCAGCTAGAAGAGAAGTATCATGTAGTCCACGCTGGCCTGGAACTTGTTTATAACTGAACATGGCCTTGAACTCCTGATCCTCTGGCCTCTGCCTCCAAGCACTGGGATGGATTAGCAGAGCCACTTGAGTCTATAGGGTCACTCTGACCCCTGTTCTGACTTCGGTCTAGCCTATCTTCTCGGTGTGCTGTTTATAAGCTCCTAGTGACTACTTTAAAGTCTATCAGCCTTCACCTCTACTGAACTCATCATTTCCTGTTCTATCAGAATGGCCAGAGAATTTAAAATACAGTACAACCTTACCATTAATTTCTAAGGTATTGTGACGAGTATTTAGAACAAACTGAACAGCACACTTTGTTAAAGGGGGAACTTTCAAGTAACTTTGTAGATTCCAATCTCACTGATTATAACAGCAACAACAACAACAAAAGTCTGGATTTTCCTTTCAGAAACACTGCTTGCTAAACTGGCAACTCAAAGCATGGCTTCTGGGAAACCAGTCAACAAAATTCCCATAGAAACACGTATCTAGAAGGCCGGTGAGGACAGCTGTGCTCCTCTTTTGGCACTGGACGTTCTCCTACACACCAGCGCCATGGCTGCCAGGTATTGCTCCGTGACCCAGCACCCACCACCTATGCTCAGTCTGTTAATTCGGAATCCAGCTTCCTCCTCTCCAGTGGTCACCACCAAGAGGAGATGACTGCAGTTGTTCCTGTTTTACATAGTTACATGACTCCCATCCAGACACTGACACTTCCAGGAGACAGGTATGGAGACTGATTCATATCGATACAACTGAGAAGCAACTGCCCTGGTGTCTCCATTACACAGAAATGACCCTCAAAGACAGCACAGCCTGTTCTGAGCAGCAGCGGCTCTTCTGTGCCATCCAGTGGAGGAACAAGATCTTTTACACCCCCTCCACAGTCCTTTGGACCTCTCCTCACTGCCCACCCAGTGCCTAGCTCTTCTTCCCTGTGGCCGAGCAAACCCCCATAGGGCTACACTTCCGCCATAATGTTTTCAAACCACTACCTGTGCTCCTTGGTTCCTTTGGCACTGAGTAGTAACGAGATGGGTTTTGTGTTTTGTCTTCATTTTACTTTTCTAAAGTTAGAAAGTTTACAGTTATGTATATATATATATACATATATACATATATACATATATGTATGTATGTATGTTTCTGACACATATCCAACACATCAATTTAAACACATCTCTTCACAAGAGAAACCATAGCACACCTCTGTATAATTCCTGCTCATGACAAAAGATCAATGCATGGACAGAGAAAGAACTCAATATATTTTTAGCTAATTATTCAAATAAAAATAACATGCATAGTGTGTCTAAATGCAATGGCAGTAAGAGACTGGCATCACTCGCACAGGCCTTCCCAAGACTTCTCCATGTCCTGTCTAATTCTGCTAACCAGCCTCAGCCCTCAGTCAGGCCTAAGACACAGGTGCTTCTCTTGGGAAGTAAACCAGCTATGTTTCCCTCACGTCACTCCAACAATCTCTGTTAGGATCACAGGCCCAAGACCAGGGGTGTGTGACTTCACAACCACAACAGCTGCAAGACTTTGAGAGAAGGAGTCATGCACACCCTTTTCCCATGGAAACCTCAACCGCCATCTGCGTTAGAACCGTTCTTGTGTGGCTACTTCCATGCAGTAGAAATGCTGACAGTTACAAATGGTTTACAACCCTATAAAATGAACTTTAAATATACAGCTTTTCTCCATCGCCAAACAATGTGTGTAAGAGACAACCCTAAACCTCACCATAACCTCAGTTCGGTTTCAGAATACAAAAGCTGTCTGCAAGCAGCAGTGTCTGGCCAGGATGATCCCTGTAAGTCCATCCAGTTCTGAAACATTCTAACCTGCTACCAACATCTGCTGGTCTTTCTCTCAGACATTTTCTACCACAAGAAGTGGAGACAGGGGCCAGGCTACAGACTGTGGATCACTGAGAAGCAGGGGTTATTTTGCCCCTGATAAAGGAAAAACCTTCTCTCAGGCATGCCTTCAGAGAGAACCCTTTCTTCTGGCCCTGTCTTCATGAAAGAAAATTAGCTAAGATAAAAGTCGTACCCGCAAGGCTTGCAGGTTAGATGCCCCTCAGCAACTAGAGGGAAAGTCAGCTCAGCCAGAGGAAAACAGTCTGCCAGACCTTGTCTTTTGAGAACAACAGTTCTCAACCTGTGGGTCTCAACTCCTTTGGGGGGTCACAAAATTCTGCAAATCAGATATTTATATTACAATTCATAACAGTAGCAAAATTAGTTATGAAGTAGCAATGGAATAATTTTATGGCTGAAGGTCACCACAACATGAGAAACTGTATTAAAGTGTAACAGCATTAGGAAGGCTGAGATCTACTATTCCAGAACATCTTCAGACAACTAGGACAGCAGCTTGGAAGAAAACTCCAGGCCTCACCCTGGACCTACTAGGCCAGAAACTGCAGGTTAGAGAGGTCTGCTGACTTACTCATATACACGAGGCGCTAAGCCAGGGTCTCAATGAGCACTGTCCAACAGGGTAGCCATGAGCCACGTACAGCTTTTTTAATTATTCAAGATTAAATAAAACCAATTCCTCAGCCTTGCTAGCTTCATTCTTTAGTGCTAATTTTCCATACATGGGACTAGGGAGGTGACACAGTCAGTAAGGTCACTTGTCACCAAAACTGAAAAACCCAAACTCCATCTGAGAAACCCACATAGTAGAGGGAGAGAATCAAAACCCACAAGCGGTCCTCTGACCTTCACACATCCCGGTGGCTTACGCATATGTATTCACAGGTGCATCCACACCTGCATACACACACTGACACATACACACATATATAATAATAAATAAGTTAATTTCCACACATGGCTGCCCTACTGAACAGCAAAGAAAAAGAAGACTGTCCTTCTAATGCAAAGTTTTACCCACAGCATTGAACACAGACCTGTTCCACTTTGGCTGTTGAAATCCACACATCAGGAATAAAGACAACTGGTACTCAATTTTCATGCAATCTGGACCAAGCCTATTTCTCTTAGAGCTGGTGATTCATCAGGCTCCACCAGGCCCCATCACCTGCAAAGCAAACTAGACCCAAACTGGCCCTTTCCCAAGTAGCTCTGAAAAGTTCCCAAAGGCCATCCATTTTCATAAGTAGATGCTTTATTGCAAAGTAAACTGCTAGGAAAATAAAGAATGTGTGGCTTCCCTACTGGTTCTTAAGACCACGAAGAACGCCCTGAAAAGACTATCTTATCTGAACAAAGGCTACTTCACTGATAATGTTCTTTGAAAGATGATCCTAAAGTTTATCTGTGCTCGGGTTCAGATATTAAGTGTCCCCTAAAGGTCCATACATAAAAGCTGGTTTGGCTTTGGTGGCTGTTTTTGTTGTGTTTCTTTTTTGGTCTTTTGTTTGCTTGCTTGCTTGTTTGTTTGTTTTGTTTTCAGGGTGGGGGGGTGCTATGAACAATTAAGTGTGAGAGGTCCCCAGGCCACTAAGGGCATTGGATTCTTCCTCCGGCCATGCTCCTGGAGTGAGACGGGATCGAGGCTTGCTCCCACCAAGCTCCTGCATCTGCACTCATCATCTGCTATGAGGAGTCAAGAGGTGCTCCACTGAACCTGCACCACACCACTCTCTGGATGCTGACCCTCCAAACGGTGAGATAAATAAACCTTTAGAAGAGTCCCTTGCTCCCTCAGGAATTCTGCTGTGGCAACACAAGTTTACTAATTAGGTGTGTATTTCAATCACAGAGGTTTACCACAGCACAGACTGCTGGGTCGTTTCAGATTCCACAGGTTCAGAGTGGACTCTGGAGTCTGCATTTCTAACCCATCCCCAGACAGTGTTGCTGGGCTCAAACTCTACAAACCACTGACCCAGGAGAGCAGGAATGCCAGGAAGATCCTGAAACTTGCTCACACACATAACACCATCATGCCAGGCAAAAGTGCTCTTTCAAGGAGAACAGGCTGAGATCAAATGAGCCAGAGCAGTTCTCTTTACTTCATTCCTTCATGAGACATTCCAGAGAACTGGGAGGGCAACCAGAAGCGCTGAGTGCCATATGCTCCTTTATTTTTCATATATACTGTGGCAACTGGGGCCTTCATTAGCTTTCCCTCACATCTCAAAAAGGCAGCTTGCAATTTTACCTGCTCACTTCAAAATCCCTCTGGAAACCCACCATATCTTTTCCAGCCCTAAAACTACTGAAGTCGAAATCTTAAAGTCTCCAGTGACCTCCATTGCCCAAACCATTTGCACTGATCCTTCTAACCCTTTGTTTTAACAACCTGCTTACCTTTCAGCCTTCAGCTACTCTGATAATACAGTTAGCTCTTATCTAACTACATTCTCGGTCTCTTTTTACAGTTATTTTGTTGTTTTGAAAGCTTACAGGGAGAGACTCAAAACCCCAACCGCAGCTGAGAAGCTACTGGCAATTGATAACTGTCAGAGAGGGAGAGTTGATTCTCTCTGGGGAGTGGATCCTGGTAGGCTGCTGGGGCTCCAGTGGATGGTCCCGTGCTATGTGCATGCAGGCAGCACTGGACTCAGTGAGAACTCAAAAGAAGACATGAAGCTGCAAGGAGTTATGTTGTGGGATAAGGGGGAAAAGAGCAAGAAAGTGGTGTAGATATGATCTAGACACACTGCATACATGTATGAAAACATTGATGAATAAAAATATTTTAAAGCCAGGTGTGATGGCACATGCCTTTAATCCCAGCACTTGGGAGGCAGAGACAGGCGGATTTCTGAGTTCGAGGACAGCCTGGTCTACAGAGTGAGTTCCAGGATAGCCAGGACTACAAAAAAAAAAAAAAAAGCTGTCTTGAAAAACCAAAAATAATAATAATTAATTAATTAAAGCTTTAAAACCATGCTGTAATCCTTTGTCATTAAGAACTTTACCATACCCCAATCTCACTGAATACCCCAATCTCACTACTGTCTGTGTTCATTTCCATGCTATTCCAAAATTAACATCATTCTTGGGGGAAAAAACAAAACTTCTCAGGGGAAAAGTATCTGCCTGCATTATTGAGTAAAGATAGACCCTTCATAAACACAGGCTGAGGTCTGCTCTGAAGGGGATTAGGAGGAATGAAAACGTTCCTGGTTCAGGAATCGTGCCCACTTCTCCCATTTTATATATTAACAGGAAATCATTTCCTTTAGCATCCTAAATAAATGTATCAGCCCGCAATCTTTGCACCAGGGAAGGAAACAAAAAGGTAAAACACCTCTTCCATGGCACAAGGTTATCAAGGGAAGAGATCTAATCTAGAAACTGTTTTACACTACAGCTGACAGGAAATAAAACATGAAGTCTTTGACAAATGTGTCTGTCTGTGTATGTGTGAACATGCAACTGAGCGAACATGCATGTGTGAGAGTGAGCATGTGTGTGTGTGTGTGTGTGTGTGTGTGCATGTGTGTGTGTGTGTGTGTGTGTGTGTGTGTGTGTGTGTGTGTGTG
>JANHMN010000010.1:76003933-76061166 GCA_030674055.1 Rhabdomys pumilio
TGTGTGTGTGTGTGTGTGTGTGTGTGTGTGTGTGTGTGTGTGTGTGGTGTTTGAGACTTGGTCTTATATTATAGCACAGGCTGGCCTGGAATTCTCTATGTAGCTAAAGCTGGTCTACATAGAGAACTCACGGCAATGCCCCTGCCTCAGGTTTGAGCCACCTCCCCCAATATTTTTGTTTCTATTGTTTCTATGTTCAGAAATGTCTGTGACAATGGAGACAAAAGATGGAGAAATGATCTAGCCCAATTGGGGAGACCACCACAAGTGCAGCTTTAGCACCTTCTGTTCCTGGTACATCATTCCTACAGGTGTTCTATACATCCGACCCCCAGTGCAGCCTCAGCACCTTCTGTTCCTGGTACATCATTCCTACAGGTGTTCTATACATCCGACCCCCAGTGCAGCCTCAGCACCTTCTGTTCCTAGTACATCATTCCTACAGGTGTTCTATACATCCATATCCTCACAATCCAAGTTCATCTTTATGAAATATTTTAATGAACAAATCTTTGCCCTCATTTTTAGCAAGTTTAACTCTATTAAATTTTTCAACAATTATTTTCAGCATCAACTCAAGCTAGTATGTGAAACATGCAACTTTAACATGTTATGCATCCCTAAGTTCCAAGTCTCCATCACTAAAACACTCCTTTGCTCCCACCTGACCTTCCTTGGTTAGCGGCAATCACAATTTTTCACCTCAGAACTTTGTCAAACTCTGTATCTTCCCTTATTCACAAAGTCCTGAAGTAAGACCCAAGGACAAATAGTTTATACACTGTTCATATTTTTCCTGAGCCCAGTGGTATGGACAAAGCAGGCCCTCAAAACAGGTAAGCTTAAAAAAACTAGTGTTAAACCCAAACTCCTGAATGTAGCCTCTCCTTTCCACACCAGTTACAAACTGTACTTAAGCGTACATTTTCTTCCCAGTGTGGTCCAACAACCTAAATCTCTATTCCCACCTATCTACCATAGGTTACCAGTTTCATTCCAAAGAGTAATATTACTCCCTTAACAAAAGAGACCTTTGGAAAATGGCAAGATAGTTCAACCATTAATGGCTCTTGTCACCAATCCTGATGATCTCAGTTCAGTCCCTGGAACCTACATGGTAGAGAAAAAAAAAAAAATCAACTCCCAAAAGCTGTCTCCTCCTCCTCACCATCACCCCACCCCCACACACCCCACACACATACACTAATAGATAGATGGATGGACAGATGGACAGACAAAGGGACAGTTGGACAAACAGATGGGTGCAAGGGTTTCTTCGACCATTCATTGCACACATCTTATGCAAATCCACAGCCTTCAAGATCTAGCCTACTCTCCCTTCACCACACTCTCTGCCATGTATCTTAAGGAGTTTTCATGACAGCAAATACAGGCTAATCTCTTTACATGGAAAGCTACCACTCTCTCCACCGCGTTCCCTACTTCACCTTACCCAGAGGCCTCTCCTCTGTGCTGCACTGACCGTCACTTGCTACACCATATCATAATTGCAGACCACACTTTAGGAGTCTATGAAAGGTAACTGACTGTGCAGCTTGAACCCGCTCAGCTGAGCATGGCTCACTGTTTGCAGGGTGCACGTAATAACATGAGTTTGTTGCACACATTTACATACCCAAAAGAATAAAACCTTTCAATGTTTTTTATTACTTCAGTATGTGATATAATTCTTTCTGCAAATGGCCACTGCTCTGAGCACTTCTGGGACTACTCACTGGCCGGCCGTTGAGAAGCGCCTTTCAAACTTGTTTACCCTCCAGAGATGGAAATTAGTCCTCTTACTTTATATGCATGAAACATTTTCAACCAAAATAGTAATGGCAAATTTGGGCACTGCCATCCTCCACCCACCCTTCATCACATGGAACTGTTCCAAACTTCTGGCTCTTTCAAAACAAGGGAGTCCTCCCCAAAAGACAATGCTCTATCTCAGACACTGAGCCACAGAAGCCTGAGAGGATTTCAAATGGAAATACAAAGAGCAGTTGACAATGGTAGGGTGAGTGGGGTAAGCAGAGCATCATAAAGACTCCCATCTGTGCTGAAGACTTAAGGGTGCATGTTTTCACTTTACCTTCCCAAATACAAGCTTAATAAAATCATAAAGGGGAACATACACTGGTTTTTCCAAATTAGAAGGGGGCTAAATCTTTTCATTGGTTCTGTGAATGCCAAGATAATTGAAAATTAAACATAACTACCGAATCATTTCCAAAGGCGTGAGATTCTGCTTTAATAACTTCATTCTTAAGGCAGAAAACCCTACCCAGGAACTGCACCACCCTTGTCCAAGAAAAAGGTTTCACCATTTGAAAGACTGACACTTCAGAAGGCCAGGTCCCTGTTTTGCATAATTCTGTATGGAAGGAGAACCTGCTGTGTGCACTGCCCCATTCCAGGTAAGGAAGGTACAAGAGAAAAGGACACCAGCCCCACCACCCAAGCTGTCAAAATCAGAGAGACAACATCTGTATTCCAAAGCACCCATCCCAACGTAGCAGTTTACCCTCCCAAACTGATGTGGAGGAAGATAAATCTCTTTATCTTTAAAGCATCCCCTCGGGAAAGGAGACGGTAATGTCCCCCATCATTGGGCTGGGCAAACTGTGGAAGCAGACAGCAAAGGGTGGTCCCACATTCCTCCCTTCCCCTCAGTCTAGCACCAAAGGCTGAGTCCTGGATTTCTGTCATTCCGTTTCTAAGCCTGCTGGTCCAGCGAGAAGAATCAAACTCCAGCTCCTTTTTGCAGAGACGCACACGGACCCAGACACCGCCCGGCCCTATCTCCATGGAGCTGCAGGTGGAGGCATCGTAATGGTGGAAGCAAGAGGTGGAGAGGAGAGGAGCCCTCAGCATCCCCCACCGTCCTAAATCGCTGCCATGGCTAGCCGAGGCCGCAGGGCCAGGGACCCCTGTCTCCCCACCCACGATGGGTACCTTCGAGTACTCCTGAGCCAGCTTCTGGTACTTCCCCTGCAACTCTGCGGAGGCCATGGCCTCCCCCGCCCCGTCCAGGCCTGGCTGCCCGGGCTGCTGAGCCCCGCCCCCCGCCCCCAACCCCACACTTGCTCCTTGGCAGGGCTCAGCCAGCTCCTGCGGCTCCGGCGCCGCGCCTCCTCCTCCACTTCCGGGTTTCCAGGCGGGAGGAAGGCGGAGCGGGTCCAGAGGCGGGGCGATCGCCGGGGGCGGGGCGACGTCTTGACATCACCGCCCCACCCTCTGGTGCTCCGGTTCACGCATGTGCGGCCCCGCGGACGTGCCTGTGCGGAGCCTTTGCTCGGCCTGTGGCCCGGGACGCCATCTTGGAAGGAGCGTCAAGATGGCGACCGGTTTCGGGGCGAGCCAGAATCAAGCGGGTGGAGAATGAGTACCTACGGAATGGATGGAACACTGCGGAAAGAGACAAGGCGTGCAAGGAGAACCGGAAAGAGAAGCATTCTAAGAGCATCAAGAATTCTGGCTACCCAGTCCTGTGATTCCCATAGCAACCGCCTGGCGTCAGTTGGTTGCATCTTTCAAGAGGAGCCTGGAAGCTTGTTTTACACTGTCTCGTTCGTTATTGGATACATAAGACTTGCTCTCTACACTGTAAACTGTGAAACCTACCACATATTTATACCGTTTGCCCTTCTCCACTTCTCAGATCAGAAAACCTTCATTGTCTTCTGTGTTCTGCCACTGACCTTTCTCTACTCAAATGCCCCGTGCCTACTCCTGACCCTTATTCATACATCAGAACATTTTCAGTGGTAAAAGGCCATTCGGAAATTTCTGAGAATTTCTACCACTCATTGAGATGTAAAGAACATTAATGGTTTTACAAAAAACAAGGAAAAAAAGGCAAAACTTTAGATAGCTTTAGATAACTTACGAAAAACTGTCTCCCTTTTTTCATTTAAAGTTCGTTTCAGTTCTGTTGGGGATTGATGTAGGTAGCATTGAAGTATTTCTTGATAGAATAATATGAATGAATAAAAATGTTGAGTTATATATAATGTTGTGACAGTTGAAAGTAATGAACTACATTTGTATACACAGGTACAGATAAATTTTAATGTGTTAAATGTAACAAATTGCACTGGGTCCAGCTGGGTAAGCCTTTAATCTTAGTACTTAGAAGGCAGACAGGTAAATGGATCTCTACTGGTCTATATAATAAGTTCCAGACAGCCAATGAAACTCTGTCTTTTAAAAAAAAAGTGAATTGTAATATAGTGTAAACATATGAAGTGGAACATGAAGTGAACATGTAAAAACACGAAGTGGAAGTAGTCAGATATGTTTAGCCATACCAGCAGTCCTAGCACTTGGGAGGCTTGACCAAGCCAGCTCACCCAGCCAACAGGTTCTCCAGCACAGGAATGAAGATTAAAAAGAAAAAAGACGGTTAGACAGCATTGTAGCATGACCCCAGTCAATTCTGAGACTGAAGGCTAAGGCAGGTTTATTTTTAGCCAATCTGCTTTTAAACCATTTTAATTACATGCAAATATTTAGGTCAGTTCTAGGTTGAGGAACTAGCAATACAATAAACGCAAATAGTCAAGAAACAAGCAAGACAATAAGCAAAGTCCCGTGATCACTCTGGTGATCAACGTTTCTAAGGGTTTATCATGATGACCAAAATATCTGAGCCCACTTCCCCGTCCTAGCCCAAAGTCATATTCATGCCTGAAGCCTACTTCTTTGTTCTAGCCTAAGACTTAGATTCCTGACTGGAATTACTTCTCTGTTTTAGCCTAAAATTAGATTCCTGCCAGAACATACTTCCTTGTCCTTGACCAATGTCAGATTCCTGCCGAGCAGCCCCAAAAGCTTTCCATAGAGGCTGAGGCAGGAAGAAATCAAGTTTGAGAGCAGTCTGGACTACACACACACAAACACACACACACAAACACAAACACACACACACAAACACACAAACACACAAACACACGCATATATCCATCCTATACAGAGACAACTGGAACACTGGTTGGTCAGTGCCTTTAGTGAGAAAAGAAGGAAATGAAACAGACAGGACAGAGAAATGTCAACTTTATTTTTTTAGGGTTTTTAAAGTAAGTGTTATTACATTATTATGGAGGAAATATGTCTAGGAATGCTAAGTCAGCACTGTAGATTATTTACAGCCATAATTAAAATGAAAGCTGTGCTATCCTAGCTTTTCTTTTTATCTAGGAGCAACTCAGGAATTGTTCAGCAAAGAGCTCAGCCTGAATCACTTTCTGTCCAAACTAAGTGTGCACTTTTTGCTTGCTAATAAACAAGAACTGCCATCCAAACTTTCAGAATAATAGTTCCTAAGAGTAGTGTTAGTTTTCTGTAGGCCCACCAACTGGCAGATTTAAATATTGTGATACATTTTCATTGTTTGAATGGGAATGGAAATTTTTTACTGTTTTAAAAATGTCATTCCAGAAATAACATTCCAAAGAATGTACAGCTTTAGCCAGAAAGCTTGTATGAACTCATATTACTGAATTTAGAATTTATTTTGACTGGCTGGCTGTTTAGTCAGACACATTGTTTTAAAACTCTAGTTGGTAAATATGAGTAAATTAAAATGATGACTCTCATTCTCAACTAATATTAAAAAGGCAAGCCACAAACAGAAAGAAGTTAATAACAACATATGTACCCAACAGCAGGCTCTTGTTCAAATCTGTAAAGAGCTCCTACAAATCAAGTTTTAAAAAATAGCCATATCTACTTATTTTACTATTTCAAAGAATGGCTGAAGCATGGGGAAAAATTAATTGGCAAGTGGACTTTAAGGACCCATGGTTTGTGGGAAAAACTTTAGATTA
The DNA here is from genome assembly GCA_030674055.1 of Rhabdomys pumilio. NCBI lineage: Eukaryota > Metazoa > Chordata > Mammalia > Rodentia > Muridae > Rhabdomys > Rhabdomys pumilio. The sequence goes on from JANHMN010000010.1 coordinate 76,009,765, forward strand.
TTGAGATTGAAATATTGTGAACATTGAATTTAAAATATTCTGACTGGCAAGGGGTCTCAGAGACTACTTTCCATACATACTGATTTCAGGACATACATGGTAGGAGAGAGGTGACTTCTGCAAGATGTCCTTAGATTTCTGCACTCAAGGTATGACACACACACACAATAATAATCTAAATATATAAAATGCAATACCATTCTGTCAATTGTTGGTTATCAAACCTAATATGGAAGGCACTGTACATTAATTATAGATCTCTAAAAATTCATAGAAATGGAACAAAAGTTGGTTGTTGCTGACTCTGACATGCTGTGTTCCTGTCAGTACTCATTATCCACAAAATGAATCCGCAAATTTGTATAAAATGTGTGTGTAACTCAAATACATCACTCACTGGGGCATCTGCAAGCATGCACAGAGTAGCAAAGATCTGACATACTCAAAGCCTATGTTCCCAGATGACAGTCCACAAGATAATACTAAGTGAATACTTTGCATTATTTTGTTGAAAAGTTTGCTATTTCAAATGGCCCCAAGCACAACGATGAAGCCCATTCTAGCCCTAGACAATGTTCCAGGCTGAAGAGAATGCTCAGTGGTTAAGAGCACTGACTTCTCTTTCAGAGGTCCTGAGTTCAATTTCCAGCAACCACATGGTGGCTCACAACCATTGTTATTTCATGATAGAGTGGAAGCCACCTGTGTTGTCTTAGTTGTGGGAAGGTTCCCATGTTTGCCCGTTTGAAAAGCAAAATCCTCCTTCAGACTTCAAAGCACTTCTTGAGCCCTCCAAAGCAGGCAATCAGAAAACAGTAGGAAAAGATTAAGAAGGACAGCTAGCTGGTGGGTCTTTTATTATATAACACTCCTTACCCAATTTGTTTGTTTCTGAGACAGTGTCTTACTTTTATCTCAGGCTATCCTTAAACCCAGAATATCCTGACTCACCTTCTCAATGCTCTATGTTTAAACCTTAATCCTACAAAATAAAATAACCCATTATTGAGAATCTGGTTTGTCTCCACTTAGAAATGTTGTAAATGGTGCATCTATGAACACAGATGCATAGATATCTGTTTGAATACCTGTTTCCACCCTGCTGTAGACATACCCAGAAATTCATTTCTGGGTCACGTGGTAACTTTATGTTTTAGCTTTTAGAACCATCCCTCCATTTTCCACAGGGTTTTCTTGTGGATTGTACAATGCTTTAATTCTCTGCATTCTCATGAAAATTTGTCATGAGAATCTATATTTCTTGTCATATTTTCTTAATTATTAAAAAGCAGTGTCTCATTTGGCCTTAATTTGTATTTCTCTAATAATTCTTGTTTCCTGTACTGATTGTTGTCTTTGGCTTATTCATTTCCTTACTTGCCTATGAACTGTACTTCTTGCTTTCTGCGTATGCAACAGGACACAGGTCTTTGTCTCTATGCAGCTCTCCAAAGTCAGGCTGATATGGCCTTGATCCACAGATGCACCATGAGAAACAATTTTAAGGTTTCACTGGAGGCTACTAGGCTGCTGCAAAACATGCCTATCTGTCTCCTCATCTGCTCACCCTCATTCCAGGCAACTTTCCTCCTCCTCCTTCTAGCCTTATAGAGTAAAAGTGGATTCCTATTCCCATAAGAAAAACTCCTATCTCCTGCTCTGAGCCTCAGTAGGTCTGGGTTCAGTCGACCCCCCCGCCCCAGCACCTGTGTCCCAGTGAGCATCTTTTTACTTGCTGGCAATGTCTTCCCGGGTCCCCACCACCTCCACATCACCTTCCCACCTTTCTCCCAATGTTTTTTTGTAGATGTCTTTTACCACTGTAGAATTGTGAGGTTACCATCATGTGTTTCTTGCTCTCGACTCTATATTGATGCTGCATCATGTGCATGCCCGATTCATGAACATACACACAAATAAATGAGTAAATAAATAAAATTATTAAAGAAAGGGAAAGGATATACAGGGGTAATTACAAGTCAATAAAAAGCTAATGGCCAATAAGATGATGAAGGATCAGAAGGCGGGACATCTGGTAGAGAGAGAGGAACTCTGAGAAATGGTCAGATGGGAGACTTGCCACCAAGCCACAGAGGAAGTTGGATGTGTGAAATTGAAGAGAGGTAACCAGCCATGTGGCAAACATACAATAGTATAAACTGGTTAATATAAAGTAAGAGCTAACTGGGGAACAAGCCTAGCTTAAGGCTTTACCATTAATTCATAAATAAGCCTGCATGTGATTATTCAGGAACCTGGGAACAAAGAAAAGCCCCCACCAATTTACAATGGTACCCAACATGGGGTTCTTAGAATCCAGGCTTAGAGCCTAAAAATTCCTGGGTAGAAGGTGGCTTTCTAGCCAAAGAGGGAAGGGAAGGCACAGAGACACTTAGGAGAGCAGCTCCTTTAAGAAGCCCCTGCTGAAAAGGAAATCTGGCTCCGTTTCTACCAAACATAGCCCCACAGTTCCAGAGAAAAGTTGGAGAGTGAACTAGACAGAGCCAGGCAGTTCATGGGAAAACCACAACCCAATTCAGGTCCACACAGGAAAAGTCTGCAACCACCCAGAGTTGGACAAAAAGAAAAGGGTGCAGCCAGGAGCTAGCAGCCTGGATGATGGACTAGCATCCGCAGAAGCGGGGACAGGGCAGAGAGACTTGGTGGACACTAACTACAGACATGTAGAATGGAGAGAAAAGCTAAAAAAATTAACAGACTTGGGAAGACACTTGGGAAGTCCTCAAGGAAAGAGTTAGAAATAAAGAGAATATTTTCTGTGTTGAAAATGGAAGAAAATGCAATGGCAGAGGGCATCTAGATCCTGTATAATTTTGTTTCACTTATTAGCATATAATTATATTTTCAATAATGATTATAATTTTTTTTTTTTTTTTGGTTTTTCGAGACAAGGTTTCTCTGTGTAGTCCTGGCTGTCCTGGAACTCACTCTGTAGACCAGGCTGGCCTTGAACTCAGAAATCCCGCCTGCCTCTGCCTCCCAAGTGAATGATTATAATTTTATAGATCCATTTTAAGAGAGATCAGAAGAAAGCAGACTCATATAAAAAAAAAAAAGGACTGAAAAATCTTTCCTAAATTGTAAAAAAAAAAAAAAAAAAAAAAAAAAATTTAGACAATTCTTTTGAAGAAATCTCAGATGAATGCAATCCAAAGCCTACACCATCACCTTCTGACAAAACTGCAAAAAGACAGTCTGTGTCTGTTGAAAAATCTAAAATGTTTTCTCCAGTTAATGCTAAAGTAATGAAGATGGAGATGAGAGGAATCTACAAGTTTATCAGGAATTCAGGTGGCAACCTGTAGAGGCACCAGAGTTAAAGAGATTTAATAAAGCAATAACAACCTATGACTTACCATCACCATATGTAAAATGGATAGTTAATAACTGGGCCATGCAAAATCGTATAATTCCAAATGATTGAAATGATTTGATGACAGCTATTTTAGAGTCTTGACAGCTCCAGCGCTGCCCATGGTACCGAGCTCGGGCGTAGGCCTGGGGGCTTAAAGAAAGACTCAGACTTGGGTCATCCGTTATGAGAGAATGCCCATGCCTTTACTGGGTAGGTTCAATATATACCCCAAGCCAGGGAAAGAAAAACACAAACTCAGGAAAAAAACAAAAACTCAACTGGGGGGCAATAAGATGTCAAGTGTAAATTCCCTTCCTGGGGCATTATCCTTTTTGTTCTTAGAAAAACTGCAGAATGTTACTTTGCAGACAGCAGCACACGGAACGTCTCAGCCAGGGCATAGCAGCCCTTTGGGGTCCTACAGAGTCTGGCCCTCAATGAGCTACAATGGCTAACATGGTGGAAAAATGAGGCTTCGCTTATGGAGCAACGAAATATGACTAGAGGCACTGATGTTGGCAAGGATCAGTTACTTGGTGAGGGTCAATATTCTGAATTAAGAGTACAGATTATCCTTGATGGAGCCATCCTAGAACAATATCAGCAGCTTTAAATGTTTGGGACAAGGTTGAACAACAGGGGTGACCTGAATCATTAACAAAGATAACCCAGAGTTTAGATGAATCTTCCACTGACTTGTCACAAAGATCAACTACAGCTCTAAATAGAACAATATCAGATCCAACTTCAAGAGATTATTTCGTTGAATCTTTAGCTTTTGAAAACACTAATGCTGAGTGCAAAAAGGTTATTAAATATTTAAAAGCTAGATCCACACCACTTTATAAATGGATTAAAACTACTGGGGACATAAAAGCAAATGCTCACAATCTAATTGTGCTTGGACAAACAATTACAGAAAATATAAAAACTCAAAATGCGCATTGCTGTGTCTGTGAAAGATCAGGTCATTCCCCAACAGACCTTAGACAAACAGTTCCTAAGGAGAATTCCTTTATATTAATAATTCAGGGAGAAAGTTTCCTGTGAAATGTAGATGATGTGGAAGGAACAGACATAAGGCTAATGAAAGTAGATTCTCCAAAGATATTCAAGGTGATTCCTTAAAGTTGGAAAACTGACTAAGGGAACCTCACTCAAGGGCCACCAAAAACCACAGAGAGCCATTGGTTTTCTGTCCACCAAGGAAAGACTGTTCTGAGAAACAACTAGACAAACAAACAAAACAAAACAAACAAACAAACAAACAAAAAACCAGAAAAACAAAGCCCGCTATGCCAAACAGAGCTGCTCAATACTTAAATCATTTAACAGAGATAGAGACTATCCTATGGATAAAACAAGAGATTCTAAAGATACCCAGAAACAGACATTTGGGTAAAGTACTATAAATGATAAAAGACAAAAATTAAAATGACAGTTTGATGGGATTGAGCTAGAAGGATCAGTGGACACAGTGGCAGAAGGATTAGTGGACACAGTGGCAGATATAACAACTTCACAAGAATCCTGGAATCCAATTTGGCCACTTCAAAGGGTACCTACACAGCTCCTAGAAACTGGAACATTGCCTCAAGTAAAACAAAGTCTAAAATGATTAAAGGCATAGGATCAGAAGGTCAAACAGAATAATTAAGGCCATATGTGGCTAATATAGCCATAAATCTATGAAGAAGAGATCATTGCAAAAGTAGGAAGCACAGAATAGCATTCCTCCAACTTCACAATCTATAAAAAAGGAGATATTCCTAATAAAAAAAAAAAACAAACTTAAAATGTCATCAAAGACAGTTATATATAACCACTGCTGGTAGAACAGCAACTGCCTTACCACTAAAATGACATACTGACAAACCTGTTTGGGGTAGAATAATGGCCTATGATCAAAAAAAAAAAAAAAGTTACAGCCACTAGAACAGCTAGTCCAAGAGCAGCTGGAGGCTAAACATATAGAAGAGCCCACCAGTCCTATGAATTCTCCTTTATTTGTCATTAAAAAGAAAATGGAAAATGGAAGATGTTAACAGATCTGAGAGCAATCAATAAAATCAGTCAGCCTATGGTCTCTTTACAGCCTGGAGTTCCATTGCTTTCATTGCTACCTAAGGCATGGCCTATTATAGTGATTGTTTTAAAAGGTTGCTTTTTCACAATCCTTTTGCATGAGTATGATAGAGAAAGGTTTGCTTTCTTAATGCCTACTTATTAAAATAACTCTCTTGATTGATTGATTGATTGATTGATTGATTGATAGATGTGTGTATGTGTATCAATAACTCTTAATAACTATTAAAAGGTACTATTCTAGGGTCTTGCAACAAGGAATGTTAAAAAAAATCCTACTTTATGCCAATATTTTGTACAACAGCCATTAGAAATAATTTGTAAGCAATTTCTTCAATTTGTGATTTATCATTATATGGCTAATATATTACTGGCTGATTCAGATGGAGATACCTTAGGGAGGAAAATGTTTGATGAAGTAAAGAGAATTTTGCCTTGCTGGGGGTTACAATTTTCTCCTGAAAAAAAAAATACAAAGAGAATATTCTACTAATTATCTAGGATATAAGCTAGGTCTAAAAAATCTTCGACCACAGAAAGTACAAATCAGAAGAGACCAATTAAGAACTATTAATCTCTTGATCTCCTGCTTTCTTGCCTCTTGCTTCTTTCTTGCCCTCTTGGGCCCTTCCCCACACACCACCTCCCCCATATGTTCATAGCCAGCCTGTATTCTTCTCCTCTACTTTACTTTTTTTCTTCTCTCTCTCTCTCTGCCTCAATATGCCTCTACTACCCACTTAACTTTCCTCCCCATGCCCTAAATAAACTCTGTTCTATACTTAAAAAACTATTAATAATTTCCAAAAATTATTAGAAGCTATTGGCTAAGATTCATAATTGGATTAACTACTCAAGAGCTAAGAAATTTATTTCAAATCTTATTACAAGTTAATAAGGACCTAAATAGTCCAAGAAAATTATCAACGGAGGCTGTGGTAGAAACGAAATTACAGAATGCACAAGTGGGCCATTTAGATCTAAAGCTGGCTTATATTTTAGTTATTTTGCCTTCTACTCATTTGCCCACAGGAATTCTTATGCAGAAAGAAGATAATAACTTAGAATGGATATTTTTAACATATAAACAGAATAAAAAATTAAAGACCTATGTAGAAAAGATTTCTTAATTGATTCTAAAAGGAAAAATTAGACTTGTCAATTAGTAGGGATTGACTCAGCAGAAATTGTAATACCTCTCACTAATGCTGAAATTGCCTCATTATGGAAAGAAAATTAATACTGGCAGAGATTTTGCAATAATTTTTTGGGAGAGATTAACAACACCCCCCACCCCAAAAGAACTAGTTGTATTCTCCTTCACATAGTAAGAGAGACAGCAATTTCTGGAGCACCTACATTTTATACTGATGCAAATAATCCAAGAGAGGCACATTATAAGCCAGAAAGTAAATAAGTAAAGTAACTTGGGGCCCTTATTATTCAGTACAAAAATCAAAGCTGTATGCCATTCTTGTGGTATTATTAGATTTTTTTTTCTGAATCTCTTTATATAGTCACTGACTCTCACTATGCAGAAAGAATTGTTTTTGCATATAGAGATGTATTCAGGATGGTTTAGAATTAACATCACTGTTTATTCAACTACAACAAGTAATCAGAAATAGACGTCATCCATCGTATATAACACATATCAGATCCCATATGGGTCTACCAGGCAGTCTAGCATAAGCTAATGAAGAAATTGATCAGCTCTTAATAGAAAGTGTGCTATAGAAGTTTCAGAATTTCATTTAAAAATACAATGTTAACAACAAAGATCTGAAGAAAGATTTTTTTATAACTTGGCAACAAGCTAAGGAAACTATACAGAAATGTCCTTTCTACCTGTTCTTTGTATAACCAAACCCCCTTACCTACAAAGAGTAATTGAAAAGATACCCAAAGAAATGAAATTTGGCAAATAGATGTGTTCCATTTTGCAGAGTTTGGGAAATTAAAGTATGTGTACCATGCCATAGAGACATATTCAAAATTTCAATGGGCTACTGCTTTGAGTTCTGAAAAGACTGATTCTACAATTACACAATTATTAGAAGCTATTACTATTATGGGTTTACCTGTACAAAGTAAGACTGGCAATGCTCCAGCATATGTCTCTAGTCAAATGAAATAATTTTTTTATATTGCAATATAAAGCATATTACAGGTGTACCACATAATACTATAGGACAAGTAGCTGTAGAGAGACCTAATAGTACTTTCAAACAGATGCTTAAGAAACAAAAAGGAGTAGCAAAGACCCCTCCAGAGATAGATTACATAATACTTTATTAACTTTAAAATTTGTAATGCTAATGAACAAAGAATAACAGCTGCTGAGAGACATTAGATTATGGGGGGAACTGCTGAATTTGAATAGTCCATCTATTTTAAGGACATTTGAACTTCAGAAAGGAAGGAGGGAAATGTGTTGCATTGGGAGAGAGTTTTGTCATTGTTACAAAAGGAGAAGAAAAGCTATGGATTTCATCAAAATTAATCAAGATTACATTTGACCAGGAAAGACCTCCTAAAAAAGCTTGGCAGCGGTTACATAAAGGAAAAAACCAAGAACAACAGCAAACAGGTATGGTATATCCTGTTGGACCCCACTACATGGGAACAGCTCTGAAACTGGCTGAGGCATGAATGCCTCCAGACAGGACTTCAGTTATGCATAGCCAATAAATCATGTTGGCCACAGAGTCCTCAGAACTTATCATGGCATCCTTTCATATGGTATGAATGGAAACTTATACTACAGTTTGAATATACAATTCAAATGGACTTCTAAACTTTGATGCCCTTTTTCCCGATTGAACATAGAGCAAAGAATCATCTTCAGCTGAGTCGTACACATTGCACATACATGTGTTACTGCAGAAATGTTTATTGCTTATGAAAGTTTATATGTTTGCAAAACACCAAGACCAGACACCAAAGAAAACAAGACAAGTAACTCAAGCGATTCAATTTCAGATTGCCTCAATTGCTGTTTCCTCAAAAATCTATATCCAGGACTTCTGTATGACTAGCTGCGGTCATCCAGGTTTATGAACTTTACAAGCCAGAACTTCAGTTAAGCCCTGCACTTTCCCATCACACAGAGGCTGGACAGCAAATGTTATAGCTAGTTTTCTGCCGGGGGCAAACCTGATTCCATTTTATATTTAGACTTCCCTTTGAAACAGTAGTTTTAGGTTTTGTTTTTCCTCAGCCTTCAACTCCTGAGAGAGCAGATGGCCAATGGTCGCTGCGCCCTTAGCCAGACAAAAACATCTGTGGTTGCAAGATATCTGCTGTGGCAGAACTCCCAGTTTCTGTGAAGTTTCCCCCAACTACATTGTCCCCTTCCCTGCCTGTATAAATTGCCAGAGAAAATACAGCTCGAAGAACCTTGATCAGAAAACTTGTCTTGGTCTCGCTCTTTGTGCCTCCTGTAGCTTCCATTCTCTTCCCTTCTCTCTTAGGGTATCCTGTTGAACACCCCACAGACCAAGGCAGCTTTCCCAAGACTTGGCCACTATCTCAACCGTCCTATGGGCCCCCAAAAGATGTGATAGATGTTTGTCATTGTTTAGGGGGGGTTGGTCACAAGGTGTTAATGGTCTTGGTCAGTGAGAGGAAGCAACATAATGGAAGGTTAGACTCGGGGACCTCTTTTTCTCTTTGTTTCTCTTTCCTCTATTATTCTTTCTCTCCTATCTAGCATTATGGGGGAAGGGGAGTAGAAGAGATGAAAGGGGAAAAATAGGAGGCTATAGGAATGATCGGATAAAAGGGTAGATTATTGAATCTACTTTAAAACTAAAGAACAAGTCAAACATTTTTACATTGGTGTGGAATTTTGTGTATTTGATACAAATTTAGGGTTTTTTACAACATACTATATATTTATATTTAATTTTTTAAAGATTTATTTATTTTTATGTATATGAGTACACTGTAGCTGTCTTCAGACACACACCAGAAGAGTGCATCAGATCTCATTACAGATGGTTCTAAGCTACCATGTGGTTGCTGGGAATTGAACTCAGGACCTCTGGAAGAGCAGTTAGTACTCTTAATCACTGAGCCATCTCTCCAGCCCTATGTTTTAACTTTTGTTTAAGGTTTTATACCTATGTACATCATTTTAAAATATAATGTGATATTCCCGTCCTTAAAACTGCTATTACAAACTGTTTAGGATAATTAAGAAATGCAAGTAGTCAATCAAACTTATGGTCATGTTAAACACTAGTTTAGTTAATTATAGAAATATGATTCCTAGGTTGAACAGATAAGAACAGCTAGAAACAAGCAATGTTTGCCTACTCACATATACTATAGACAGATGGATGGTCTTTAAAAGCCTCAGAGATACATATAGAATATGGAATTTGAAGATGTTTTATTAATAAAAGGCTTTTCATGACAATGAACATCTGATCCTGGCAGCACCCACATATGATTTCATAGAAGATGAGGTGCATTAAAGAATCTCCTCGTGGAGTTTGCTTCAAATGTGGCAAGCTAGACACTGGGCAAGAAGCTGCCCTTTCCTCAACTGCAGACAGCATGCTGTCCAAACTGGACATGCAGGACATGAAAGAAATCCATTTTCAAGTTTTTCAAGGACAAGATAAGCAAGTCCTTTATAATTTCTGCTTCACATAAAAGTCTGTCATATCCTGGGCCAAAGATGATGCTCCAACAACACAGAGAAACCTGGGGTGACTGTCCAGTCAACCAGCTGTTTCCGTCATTTCTTAATTTTGGAAGCTGCTTGTTCTGCACTTTCTGTTTTCTCAGGTAATATTTGTCCTTCTCAGGTCTCTGATGGGCTTGAAGACTAGATAACTACAGTCTCACAATTAAGCTTAAGTTGTTTGGGATTTAAGAAAACGTCATAAAATCTAAAAAGGTATTTTAGGTTGGTAACGCAAGTGATGATAGAAAATGATTTAGGTACAGAACTTTGGACTTACCAAGGTAGGATGGATAATAGAACTCTGTCTTCAAGGTTGCCAAATACAATCAGACTGGACATTGTGAATGTAAGTTTTACCTGACAGTTTCCATAATTTTCTTTTTCGTATACAGTTTATTGATGTTAAAGAAATATCCTTTTATTAGACTAAGAAGGGGAGATGTAGGGATGCTGTCTTGTGTACTGTGTAAAAGCATCATCTGTCAACAAAAATCTGACGGCCAATAAGCTGAGGCAGGATTAGAAAGTGGGACATCTGGCATAGAGAGAGGAATTCTAGAAAATAATCGGGCGGGAGATATGCCACCAAGCTGCCAAGGATGTCCAACATATGAAACTGAGGAGAGGTGACTAGCCATGTGGCAGACATAAAATGGTATAAACGGGTTAATAATATAAGTTAAGAGCTAGCTGGGCGGTGGTGGCGCACGCCTTTAACGCGCACGCCTTTAATCCCAGCACTTGGGAGCCAGAGGCAGGTGGATTTCTGAGTTCGAGGCCAGCCTGGTCTATAGAGTGAGTTCCAGGACAGCCAAGGCTATACAGAGAAACCCTGTCTCGAAAAGTCAAAAGAAAAAAAAATAAGTTAAGAGCCAGCTAGGGAACAAGTCTAGTTTAAGGCTTAGGAAATAATTCACAGAAAACCCTGAATAACTCACCAGGATACATGTATGCCACCTTTATGTATTTCTATGGCCCAGATTTTCATGGAAGATGCAACTCCATCCATAAAAAGGACCCACAGCTATCTGTCCACAGCTAGATTTTTGCATCTCCACTCCCAACATCTCTTCTCAGACTTCTAAAAAGTCTTCCACATTGACCTGTCCCTGCTTATTTATTCACTTTACAACACATCATCCCTTCCTCTACTCCTAGGAGCCCCTCACTTAAGTTCTCCCCCACGTCCCCTTAAAGGGGAAGGCCCTCCTCTGGGTATCAACCCTCCACATCCCCACACCCCACACTCTACTCCCCCCACACCCGCCCCTACCCTCCATTCTACACATGAAGTTGCCACTGGACTAGGTATATTTTCTCTTACTGAGACCAGACAACGCTGTCCATTTAGGGATATGGGATCCACAGGCAGCAGGTAAGCAACAGGCTCAGGGACAGACTCCCCACTGTTTGGGGTACCCACATGAAGATAAGGCTGTTCATGTGCTACACATGTGCAGGGGGCATAGGTCCAGCCTGTGCTCATTCTTTGACTGATGATTCAGTCTCTGGGAGCCCCCGAGGGTCCAGGTTAGTTGACTCTGTTGGTCTTCCTGTGGAGTCCCTGTCCTCTTTGGGTTCCTCAATCTTTCTCCCAACTCTTCCATAAGACTCCCTGAGCTTTAACTACTGTTTGGGTGTAAGTATTTGCATCCCTTTCCATTGGCTGTTGGATTGGTACAGGAAACAACTTGGTGACTAGAACTGGAAAGCTTCTATAAGTCGAAGCAGACAAGCATCAGTATTCCCTAAAATCATAGTGATTCCTGGGAGCACTCAGAATAAAACACAGCCTTGTGGAGGCATTATCTCAGTCATGGCTGCCTTCTTTCTGATGACTCTAGCTTCTGTCAAGTTGGCATAAAACCAGCCAATACAACTTCCTTCCACCTGCTGGTTACACAAGGCAGCTCAGCTGCTTTCATGGGATCTTCATTGAATCTTACCTCCCAGCTCTGAGCATCTTCTCCAATCTGTACAGGTGAGAAAAATACCTCCAACATTTATCCATACTCCACCCCTACTACCTGTGATTAAGCCAGGTTTACATGGTGTTGATGTCAAAAAACACTGCTCTAACATTAAAGGGAATAGAGATAGTTTATTATAGAAGCAGATTTGAATAGCCATGGGAATAAAGATTTAGCTTACCTCAAATTCCATGTTCTACTATAGAAGCAATTTCATCAAGGTTTTTTTTGGGGGGAGGGGGGCTTGTCTTTTTGGGTTTGTTTGTTTTTGTTTTTGTTTTTGTTTTTGTTTTTCAAGACAGGGTTTCTCTGTGTAGCCCTGGCTGTCCTGGAACTCACTCTGTAGACGAGGCTGGCCTCAAACTCAGAAATCTGCCTGCCTCTGCTTCCCAAGTGCTGGGAATTAAAGGCGTGCACCACCACTGCCCGGTTCATTAAGTTTTGATAACAGAGCAAAGAGAGTTAAATTAAGTCTATTTTAAAATACATTCATTGATGAGTATAACTAAAGTTACAGCAAGATGGGAAAATGTCTCCCATAGGCCTCAAATATTGTCTGATGACATTCTTAGCTTTTAGGTTGGTAGAATTCAGTGGCATGCTAAGCTAATTGATTATAAAAGGTTTGTATCTATTAGTCATGGATGCTAGTCCAACACAGAAGTGGGCAAACAATGGCCATTCAGAGGGCTAAAGCTAGCCCAAGACAAGATTCTGGGGCTTGCAGTTCTAACCTGTCAATCAGTCTCTGCTAATTCTACAGATTCCATCAAAGAATTCTCATTGACAATGGTTACAGATGGAATTACAGTAACTAACTACCTTTCAAACAAGAGATGACTGTAGGAAAGATAGCCCAACACAGCAAACATTGTTGATGAAGGAAGAAGGTCACAAGCCAAGGAAGGTTAGTGACCTCTAGAAGCTGGTAGAAATGAGGAAGAGAATTTTCTCTGTTGCTTGTGGAAAGAATACAGCTGCTGACATATTCCTTTTAGCCTTCCTAAAGTCCGACTTACAGACTATCTTATTCCCTTTAATGTGAGAGCATCAACACCATGTAAACCTGGCTTAAGAGCCTGAGAGCTCTTCCTAACGTCCAACCCACTGAACCACAAGATAATAAATTTGCATGGTTTTAAACTAGTAATTTGAGAGGTTTTTTTGTTACACCAGTAAAAACAAACTATCTCCCAAAATTGAGATGAGGGAATAACTCATAATGCTGCACCCAGCTCTTCTCCTATGTCCTAGGGCCATCCACAACTCCTGGCTCAGAGAGTAATCCACCCCCACCACCAACAAAGTCACCAGCTGAATCTTAGAACTGGCATAAACTGTGGTGTGCTAATGCACCCTCATCTGGGCTTGTGTACACCAACTCTTACATTTTCAAGAATTGCACAAGCTATTTACTAAGCCTCACCACTATCAAAAAATTGAGTACACAGTATAGAGTAATAGGGCAACAGAAAGTCACTCTGCCCTTGGCCTGTTCTAAGTTTCGGACTTGAAAATCCCTGCCACAACAATAGCCAAGCAACACTTCTATATTTTTCCACTACCTCACTGCTCATGCTCCAAAGGCCCCTCTGCCCAGTTCACTGCTGTCTTTTTTCCCGTTCAGAGGCAGCCACCCTTCTGTTCTCTATAATAGATCTCTGTAAGCTTAGATTTTCCAAAGCCTACTTTGTTTAGGACTCTTGAATGTTTCAACCTCCCCTCTAGCACACTGACCAGAGACAGGGGGAAAAGAAGTTTATAGAAAAGGGGTTTCCTTTTCCTATAAATGTTGTGGAGCTGTTGTGGAGTACTTCTTTGGGGGTGATTCCACTCTTTGATGTTAAGATACCAGAAGTCCAGGCCAAAGCAAACACCAATCGTAAATCAGTAACAGTGGCACAATCTGGCAAAAACTTCAAGGCTCCAACAAACTGGCCCTAGTCTGTGAAACAGCCAGAATTGGCCAAATGACCATGAGAAATTCTTTGGAGGATTTCTCTCTATGAAGTGAAGGCAAGCGAAGACCAGTGAAGCATTGCATGGCCAGCAAAGACCAGCAAAGGGTTGCATGGCCAGTGAAGACAAGTAAAGACCAGCAAAGTCTTGTGTTGTAGCCATGCAGAGTATCCTCGCACTGTCTATGGGTTCTCCTTATACTCTTTCCAAATCTCACGAGCCCTCTCAAGCCTCTGCCTCAGCAAAACATCCTCTCCCATGTCTTGTTTCAGCAAAACACCACATGCCCTCTCACAAGTCAGCTTCTACAAAAACATCACATGACACAACTGAGTCTTCAAAGAAACCAGAAATTTCCAACTCAAATCTGCTGTGTGGGTTTTGTTTCGTGGTATGACTTTGTGGTGTTCCTTAGCTCCCAACTGTCAAGATGCCCTTGCCTCAGAGAAACCCTTACACACAGACTTACAATGAACTAGGATTTTCTACAAAGAAGTTATGTGGCAATTTCCTCCCAGATAAACCTCATAGAGAAGCTTGTTAACACAGGCTGTTCTAAAGTATCATTTCTCAACCTGTGAGTTCTGAACCTTTTGGGAGCAAATGATGCTTTTATAGGAGTCACCTAAGACCAGTGGAAAACACAGATTATAATTATAATTCATAACAGTAACAAAATTACAGTTATGGAATAGCAATGAAAATAATTTTATGGCACCACAACACGAGGAACTGGATTAAAGAGTCACAGCATGAGGAAAGTTAAGAACCACACTGTTCTAAAGGGAGGTGAAACACTGCATCCTTTGAGCAAGTTCAGTTAACTTAGGAAGTAAATAATTCAAAGGCTTCAGGAAGTTCCTGAAACTGAGCAGATATAATAGGTTTCTCCCTCTTCAAGCATATAAAAACAGTAGGGACTGATGGGAGACACTTCCAGAGCGCAGAACCATTTGAAAAGATTTTCTTTGGGACGTGAGAGATGACTCAGGTCAAGAGCACTGGCTGCTCTTCCAGGGGACCTGGACCCAACAACCACACAGCAGCTCACAACTGTCTGTAATTCCTGTTCTAGGGGATCTGACATCCTCATACAGACATACATGAAGTCAAATCACCAATGTACATAAAATAAAAATAAGAAAAGACATTCCTCTCTGTGGAGCTGCCTGCAAGTTGTGCATTGAACTTCTGGACTTTGTTTTCCCCTTTGTGGGTGCTGTTACTGTAGCTATCTTTGAATCGTCTTTGTTGCTGTAAGTAGACTCTCACCAGTGCTCCTGTAAGTAACCCAAATAAAGCACAAAGATGGAAGGAGCCTTGGTATTTAAGAGTTAGGAATACTTGCTATTCTTGCAGAGAAGTCAGGATCTATTCTCAGCATTCACATGGTGGCTCAGACCTATCCATAATTCTAGTCTGACAGTGTCTTCTGGCTTCTGTGGGCATCAGGCACTCATAAGGTACATGATATACATGCAGGCAAAATATTAACACATGAAAATAAGTGCATCATTAAAACAAACAACAACAAAGGACAGTTTCACTAGCAATAAAAGACAGCAAGTACCTTCTTGCTTTCCCTATATACCAAGAAGTTGAGAAAGGAAATTTCTTTAAGCAGAACCAGGAAAGGTGGTAGTTTTTTTTTTTTTTTAAAGACCATCGTTTCGTAATTTTTATCAGAATAATTAGCTGAGAGCTAAGGTCATTGAACACCACTGCTGACCAGTCCAATGGGGAACAGGGAGTTGGGTGGGAATGGGGCACCATGCTGGTTTATGAATCTGTATGTAAACTGAGGAACAGCAACTAGGTCATTTGTGGTGGTCCGCATGAAAATAGCCTCCATAGGCTCACAGGGAGTGGCACTCTTGGGAGGTATAACCTTATTAGTGTAGGTGTGGCCTTGCTAGAGGAAGTGTGTCACTGAGGTGGGCTTCGAAGTTTCAAATGCTCAAGCCAGGCCCAGTGTCTCTCTCTCTTCATTCTACAATCAGGATGTAGAGCTCTCAGCTACCTCTCCAGCACCATATCTGTCTGCATGCCACCATTCCCATGATGATAATGGACTAAACCTCTGAACTGAAAGCCAGCCCCACTTAAATGTTTTCCTTTATAAGAGCTGCTGTGGTCTCTTCACAGCAATAGAGCACTGGCTAAGACAGCACTGAAGGGCTTTCTGATATGGGAAAGAACTAATCAGCACACCTCTGATGCTATCACCAAAGTGTTTCCCCCTGGGTTTTCTGATAAGGGAAAGAAGCTCTGTCACGAAAATGTTTCCCCTGAGCTTCTGATCTACGGCCCACAAGAAACTTGGGGTTAAAGGGACATCATAAAGAGACTGATCTGTAAACCACTGCACAGCTACAGTGGAGGTAGAACAAGAAGTGTCCCAGATGAAGAAGGGCATAGAGTTTTCTTACAGCATTAGACACTGTGACCAGTTATTTGAGAGGAGCAGGGAGACCAGGAGCAGAGTGATGAGAACAGGTGTCCACAAAAAGATAAAAAAACACTCAGATGCTTCCTTACAATAAAACAAGATGTACACACAGACTTTATGCACATGCACACAGACACACACAAACACATGTGCACACTCATGCGCACACATGCACACATAGACACATGCAGTTTGATTGATAACAGCTCCACCTGGAAGCAGCCTAAATGCCAAGCAGTGGATATGTGTGGATAGGATACAATGTAGCAATAGAAAATAATGAACTTCCGTGTGGGGGAAACTCAAAACATTGGTGGGAGAAGCAATACACAAAATTCTGTAATTACATGCTTAAGAGGGGATTTAGACCAGGCAAGACACCCACAGCAAAAGAACCAGCAGCAATGTTCACTCAAAGACCCAGAGGCCACTGTATTAGGCTGTGGACATGTTCTCTCCGGGGAAGAATGAAGACCAGTTGCAATACACTTGTCAAAATTCACCCAACTGTATGTGTAACGCCTACGCATTTGTTTATTACAAATTTATAGTAATTATTTATGTGTTTGTCTTTGTAGGGGAATGAGCGTGTGTGTGTGTGTGTGTGTGTGTGTGTGTGTGTGTGTGTGTGCCTTAGGCACTCACATGAAGGTCAGAGGACATCTTGCCTGAGTCGGTTCTCTCCAGTGGCAATCCAGTGATGGAACTCAGGTAAGCAGGCTCAGATAAGTGACTTTACCTGCTGAGCTATCCTGCAAACCCTAGCTGGGCATCTCAACGTATGTAGGGGAATGTTATTTGAGGGAAGGAGGGAAGGGTGAAAGAGAAAGGGGAGAGAGAGAGGCGGGGCACAGCGCTAAGAGAAACAGAGAGAGGCGGGGCACAGCGCTAAGAGACAGAGCAACACAGCATTGTGTGAACTTCTGGGATCCACAAACAATTGAAAAAACGTTTTGAAGAAAACCTCAAGGTGAGCAGCAGTGGCCCACTCTAAGAACTGTATAAACTAGATGTTACAATGGCGGGCAGTGCTATAGAAAGGCCTTCTCCAACAATGTATCCCATAGCCTTAAGGTAAAGCAATGTAATACGTGTGTGGGCTACAATACTAGTACAGGGGATATAATAAGAAGGTAAAGGGAATAGCAAACTTGGGGTGTGCTAAACTCCGTGTTCTGACACAGAGGCTTAACAGTTCTTTTCACTCTGCTCTAGTGTATTCTAAAATTTTCACAGCAAAAACTGAAGTCTTCAGAATACAAGTGAGAGCTCTGTGTCAGTACTGCCAGTCAGGCCAGAGACCCTTTCTGTTTCTGCTTTGGGTAAATTACTCACATTTTATTATTAAAACCCACACACTTGGAGGGTTATATTTCTTTTTTTTTGTTGGACGGTTTTGAGTTATGGTCTCATGTAGCCCAGGCTGGTCTGGAATGTGCTGTAGAAGCTAAGACTAGCCTTGACCCCTCCTCATTCTATCTTCCTTAAGCTGGGATGGCAGGCATGAGCCACCGGTCCGACCACTAACCACCCTGCGTGCAGCCCAATCAACAGATATTTATTAAGAAATAACCACAAACGTCACACAAACTTCTTACAGCTTCCCTCCCCAAATATTATTTTCAAGTCTCCCTTCCATTGGCTTTCTCAAACTGCTTTCTGCTTGGTATAACCTCGTCTTGCCACCAGGCGGCGCGCCATCACCAAATTTGCAGCCACTGGCGGTGACAATCCTGCAACTAGTTACCAATCTTGGGGCACGCCCATGACCACCGGTAGCAATTGTTTAGGCTTGTCTCTAGTGACTTCATCCCACTAGCCATGAGTCTTTTTCAGGAAACAATTAGCCTATTTGAACAGAACAGGTTAGACAAATTTGTAACTGGAAAATCAGTAAGCCCTTCTGCGGGGCGTGTTGGAACACCTTGCACTCTTTCGACTGAGTTAGGGTGTGGACCCTTTGTCCTCACATGATGGCTGGGAAAGGAGGCGAGTCACCCTTCTCTGCAGGCACAACCCTTTCTTTGTCTTGGGCGGCCTGGGCAGATTGGGGGCGGGGAGCACCTGTGACAGGGATGGACAGACCTAAAGCAGTAAGGAGTCACAGGCCAGAAGCTGCTTCTCCCTCAGCAGTTTCTTTCTGGCAGTGTCCTGATCACTCACTGAGTTCCAGGCCACCTTCTGAAACACAAGCAAGGCTTTTAGAGGACAAGGGGCTGGAGGAGAGGGTGAGAATTGAAGGAGATTTGCCCGGTTCAAGAAAGCCCTTGAAAGGGTGCTGCTGGGAAGCCTGTTCCCCAGATCCCACGGCACCCCCACCTCACCAATGGCTGCCCGGTTCTCACTATGAAGGGCTACATCCAACACTCTCCTCTCTCAACCCCTGTGCGTTCAGGTCACGAGTGCGTTGTGGATTCCTAGCAATTCTTCCTAAGCTTTTACCACAGCCATACATACATCCCCGCATTTCTGACTCTCGCTAGACTCTAAGGGACAGAAAGTCTTGTTTGCTTTTTGATACAAACTAATGTAGCCCCGCTAGCCTGGAACATCTAAGAACATCTAAGGGTCGCCTGGAACTCCAGCCTCCACCTCCCGAATGCTGGATCACGAGAGCTGATCATTATGCCAGGCAAGCACTGAGGCCATTTGAAAATGAAAATACCCCCATACCCATCATTATCCCCGCGGAGACTGTGCAGACCCTGAGGAATGCAGCGCTTGGTTGAAAAAAGTATTTGAGAGCAAGAAACTTTATAAAAGTCCCTCGCTGCCTCTGCGTACAAAATAGGCCTGGAGAACAAGGGAGAGGAGGGCTTCTGGAAGACAGGAATGACAGCTGAGGAGAGAGTGAGGGAGGGCATGACAAAGAACACTTCTTTTCTGTACCTTCTGTAGTTACAACTTTAATCCCAGCACTGGGGAGGCAGAGACAGGTGGATCTCTGTGAGTTCCAGCCCAGCCCTATCTAGAAAAAGAGAGATGGGGGGAATACTCAGCATGTTCAAAGTTGAGGATCCCAAGCCCAATGGGATGATCCGTCTCCAAAATGATGATCCTGCCCACCTTGGGCCATCCTAATGGTGCCATCTGAGGACAGTAATCAATGCAAGAATTAAATTCTGGCTGTCATGTGTGCTGGGCACCGAGGTGGCTGCTGAAGAATTCATATTCAGCCACAGTGGGGGCTGGGTAGTGAGAAGAGCTTGGCAAGTTTACAAAGGAGTGGGAACTGATCTGGTCACGCAGCCAGTGGGTGCACACTTGCTGAAGGACACTGTGGCAGCTATGGGATGCAGCTGTGCAGAGGACAAATACTCGCCCTCCTGGAGGTGCATTCTACTGCATGCTGCACTAGGTCAGAATTTTGTTGGCAGTAGAAAAGGGAAGGGGTCAGGGGAGTTGGAAAGGGAGAAGTGACACTTGAACAGTGACTCACAGATGAGGTGTGGGTGCCTGGGGGCAGGGTCCTGGGCATCGGGAGCAGAGGGTGTACAGCATATTTGGGGAACAGCAAGAGGGAGGAACTAGTGTGGCTCAGACAAGGAACAGAGAAGCAGAAGGTATGGGCAGACAGCAGGCCTTCTGGGCTGTTACAAAGACTTGGGGGCTGATTCTGAGAGATGGGGGTAGTTGTGGGAGTGGCCAGCTCCTGTGGGAGTGGCCTGCTACTGGGGAAAGTGGCTCTAAAAGAGAACACAAAGCACGAACTTGTAGCTTCGCCGCCGATTCCACCAGGCGCCAGTGTAGCATCTCTCAGCAGAGATCAAGGAGGGACATGAGGGGTCACCGCCTGCTTCAGCTGCTCTGAAAGGCTCTGAGCATAATGCTGACAGCATCTGACTCCTGCTACAGGGTCACACTTGCTGCAGTGCTGAGGGCAGGGGCTGGAGAGACTAAAGGAGACAGTGGGGATAGAAGCCTGACTCCAGGGAAGTCTGGAAGTGTGGGATAGGACAGACTCGGAGGTGAGCGGTAGTGGAGGCCTCAAGTACCTAGCAGGTTCTGATCACGACTGAATCTACGTAGATTTCTTGGCAAACTGATGCTGGAGCACAAGAGGAGGGCTATTCAGGGAGTCTTCAAGGTTAAGGGAAAGTTTTGGTGTGCCCTTTCCCCAGCCTTGAGCAGGTCTGAAAGACCTTGTTTACCACAATAGACCAAATAATAGGACCTAGGTGGCGTTACCCACCTTGGCTGCTTGTACAGCCTGCTACAGGAACTTAGAGGAATAACTGCCCATTGGGCTTGCCTTGAGATATCTCCAGCTGTGACAACACCAGCCGTGAGCAAGGATGGGTTTCCCCACCCATCTCCGTCTGAAACAGGAAAGGGTTTTGGTAGGGCTTCCCCTTTAAATTGAGAGCTGAACTTTAAACTTCGGAGCCTTGATCAGAGAACTTTGTCTTGGCTTCATTTCCTCTCCCCCTCTGTCCCTTTCTTCATTTTCAGCCCCCCTTTCAGGTAAACCCAGTTGATCCGTGGCTGCAGGTGGCTACATTTTGGGAAGAGTAAGAAGAATGGCACTCTGGGAAGAAGAGAACACTTGTGGAAAGCCGTGATTGTAAGCATACCCATTGTGGAGCAAGAAGCAGAGAGCTGCGGCTGCCAAGGTAGCATTGGACAAACCAGCAGACAGAACCAGACACAGGGATCTAGGACAGGCGCGCTGTGGAGAGGTCAGGTCACAGAGAACCCCTAGCGTAGGCCTCTGAGATAGGCCAGAGAGAGAGGGAGAGGGATCATTGAAGGCATACCTTTTTGGAAGTATAAACTTCGTAGTGACTTCATGTATTACATGCCAGCTAGGCACCAAAAAGTTGCTATTTTTATAGAAATTCCACAACATCCCAGTAAGTTTTCCCTGTGGAAAATGTTGATATCTTTACACCTTATTTACTTGCAAAATAAATTTTGCAAATTCCTTTCCATTTAGCTTTTAGATTCCAATCCCTGTTATTTAGACTGAACAATACACAACAAATGAGCTTAAAAACAGAAATATAAGGGTCTGTCTGCAGTTACGTGTGTGTTTGAGGTAGATGACAACTCCTGGATGAACAGGTCCGAGCCAAATGGTTTAGCTAACAGAAATGATCATTTGAGTAACTGCTGGAGCATGATAAACAAGACTTGGGCTGAAAGCAACATAATAACAATAATAGCAATGTAAGTTACAAATGTGCTTTCTGTGTCCTCCCGCAATTTGTCCTAAACATTGCTTTAAGAAAAGCATTTACGAGCAGGCGGTACAGGGCCAGAGGGAGAAGGGAAGGGGGTGTGGGGGGAAGAAAGTTATTTACAAAATGCCTCCACTGCTAAGTCAGTAAACAGGGAAGCAAAGGCTCCCCCAATAGTTACACTGCTCTATCTCTTGCCTTTGTCCATTTACCATACTGGGAAAGTCTTACAGGAAGCACAGCAGTCTGGGGGTTCTGAACGCAAGACCAGGGATCCTGGCAGGTCAGGAGGAAATCCTCCACAAGCAACTCCATCTGGGCACGGATGGTACACTCTGTCGTCATCCTGGCACTTGAGACACTGAGGCAAGATGATCAATCATTCCAGACCAGTCAGAGACATTCAGGAAGATCTTGTCTCAAAAAACAAGGCAGAAATGAGGCATGTTATTATCTGTTGGATCAGGTCAAATCAAGTTCCCATAACCAGGACTAAGTGATCTAAAAGACCCTTATAACCCTTATAACCAGGGGTTCCCCAAGCTCCTACTACCAGGACTGCAGTACCTAATACTCTAAATGACCCTTATAGCCAGAGGCTCCACAAAGTTCTCACATCGAGAACCAGAGGTGGCTAATAGCCTAAATGACCTCTATGCTATCTGTATGACAGAGTCCAGGCCAGAGTGGCTCTCTAGAACCCACTTTCTTGGAAGAAATGGCATGTACCCTAAGTCAAATTTCAATGTAATTATGTCTGTCTATTTGGGTGCACCAGGGATTGTGTTACACCAGGAAACGTTTTCCCTCAAATTATACTGGGCTTAAATATGCTGGGAATAAACCACCTGATAGCAGACTCAGTTAACAAAGCCAAACTGAATTTCATTCTCTTCTTGCTTTGCTTCTCTGCCTGACCCCTGCAGACCCCCTTGGTCATCTGACTGACACACACATGCTGTAGATGCCTGTGACACACACACATAGGATTGGGAGGGGTAAATAGATTTAAATTAAAACAAAAAATATTAATAAGCCAGATGGTGGTGGCACACACCTTTAACCCCAGCACTCAGGAAGCAGAGGCAGGTGGATCTCTGAGTTATACGCCAGCCTGGTCTACAGAGCAAGTTCCAGGAGAGCCAGGGCTACATAGAGAAACCCTGACTCAAAAAACCAAACCAAAAAGTATAACAGAAACAAGAAATGTTAAAACAAAACAAGAAACAAGTTTACGCTGGAAATGACCAAAGCTGAAAGCCAGCAAAGGGTTTGCAGGGTTAACAGGTGAAGTGTTGTCTAGTAAGCAGAAGGCTCTGGGTTTGTTCCCAACACCAGAACAGGCACGCACACCTGCCTGCCTCGTGTGTGTTTGTGTCAGGCACACTCTGGGGAGCGGTCATCACCACCCTTCACTTTGTTTCTGCACTTGAACACAGTTTACAACGAAGGGTTTTCTAGGAATGAAAGTTTCAAAAAGAAGCTGGAACTGTGCTTGTCAGTCACAGGTCTGGTCATCAGGCACATATCCTTGTCCTCAGAAAGGGACATCTCTGCTGCTGTTTGTATTTCCGTTGCCTGGCAACGGTCAGCTCCATGTAGTCACTGTCAGGGCAAAGGACAAGGGCCCTGTGGAGAGCTTTTGGGGCTGCTTGACAGGAATCTGACATTGGCCAAGGACAAGGAAATGGGCTTTAGTCAGGAATCTGACATTGGGCCATGTCAGGGAAGTAAATTCAGGCAGCAATCTAATTTTAGGCTAAAACAGAGAAGTAATTCAGTCAGGAATCCAAGTCGTAGGCTAGAACAAAGAAGTAGGCCTCAGGCATGAATATGACTGTGGGCTAGGACAGGGAAGTAGGCTCAGATATTTTTGTCATCCTGATGGGTCCTAAGAAACAGCAATCATGAGAGTGATCACGGGACTTTGTCTGTTGACTTGTTTGTTCCTTGACTGTTTGTATCTATTGTACTGTTGGTTCCTCAACCCAGAACTGACCTAAATACCTGCATGTAATTAAAAGGGTTTAAGCCGGGCGGTGGTGGCACACGACTTTAATCCCAGCACTTGGGAGGCAGAGGCAGGCGGATTTCTGAGTTCAAGGCCAGCCTGGTCTACAGAGTGAGTTCCAGGACAGCCAGGGCTACACAGAGAAACCCTGTCTCGAAAAACCAAAAAAAAAAAAAAAAAAAAAAAAAGAAAAAAAAAAAAAGAAAAGTGAGAATAAACAAACCTGCCTCAGCCTTCATCCTCACAGCAGGAAGGCACATGGAGCCTGTGAGCATGGATTCTGTTTGTTTGTTTCAGTCTCCTCTTCTAGCTTCAGAAACAGTCGGTAGGTGCAGCCCCTGGAATGTATGTCACTGTGTAGACATGCAAGCAACATTTGAGGATTGCATGAAAGAGGATGGCAAGATTTTAACGTGTTTGGGGATTTTGATGAAGAAACAGACACCAAGAGGTTAACTGACGCTCAAGGCAAGGAAGCAGCTTCAGCCCCACTTCTGCTTCTGGCCATTGTCTGCCTAGCCTGCACCAGTTCTGCATGCTGAGGCTCCTCAAGGGAACAAGACCCTGGGCTTACAGCTCTTGCTAGCCCCATGCTGTGCTGGGGCCAGGCTGCACGGGAGACACTGCTTCTTTGTGCTGCTCTCCTTGGCACAAGATGAAATCAGGTGGTCCCCCTTCTTCCTGCTCTACTGCGCCAAATCCATCTGAACACATTTCCTGTGCAGAGAGCCAGCTCACCAATTATCTGCTCCAATTAAGGACATCGAGTATGCCATTAATTCAGCTGTTCCAGTGGGTTGACCAAAGCGAAAGGCAAGGTTGATAATTCTGGCCTGCAGGTCTTCCAGTGGCCCTGGGCATGCTGCTTCCCCTGGTACTCCTTTGCCTGCCCCAGATGGCCAAAGAAGCTGCTCTCCCGTCCCTTCCAGTTCAGAGTCCCTGGTCTCCCTCCCTTCTCATATGGATAAAGCTTTGTCCTTCTCTGTCTGTAGCTATGGGTTCACTCAGGTGCAGGGAGTACTAAAGGAAGACTATGAGGGAATTAGCTCACACGTGACTTTGCCTATGTGGCATCTTCCATGTCCATGGTAAGCTCCAACCCATGCTTGCCACAGATAACTGTAGAAATCAGGCTTTTTTGGCTCTGTGTTAAGACTCCAGACCCTCAGCTCTCAGCTGTCAGGCCTTTCTGCTTCCTATTCCCACAAAGCAGGTGAGGACTGTGACTGCCCTCTCTCTAGCACTCAGGACTATGGGCATCATAAGGGCCTATGCTCTCCCTACCTAAACCCCTAGAGAAGCTACGACCCTGAACTGAAAAGCACAGACAATGCAACCTACCCATGTGCTCCCTCTCTGAACTGTAATGTGCTTCTCTGGAGAAATCAAAAGACAAATAAGGGGGTAGCTATTTCTAATCCAGCAAAATGCCTCTCGTGTATGCTACCCTGTAAGACGTGATGACGGATTTGACTACTTGCCCTGAATGGACAACTGCAAAGAGAGATTGATGTAAGTGTGTTACGTGGGAACCAGTGAACACTGCCAATGTAGCTCTCACTTTGTGGGTGGGGAACAAATCCTGACTAAAATTCAAAAAACAAATCCAAGATTTCTTTGTTTTATATGAAAGTCAAATTCCCAGAAAACTACATGTCTGTTACCACATAAAAATTATTGTGCTGCTGGGCGGTGGTGGCGCATGCCTTTAATACCAGCACTTGGAAGGCAGAGGCAGGCGAATTTCTGAGTTCGAGGCCAGCCTAGTCTACAGAGTGAGTTCCAGGACAGCCAGGACTACACAGAGAAACCCTGTTTTGAAACGCCAAAATAAATAAATAAATAAATAAATAAATAAATAAATAAAAACAAATTATTGTGCTTATGCATATATAAAATGTTTATATGGCTTATTCATAAATTCATATCTAAATATGCCTTTAATGTTGTCCTTCAGGGAACAATTGCTTAGACAAGGTAAGGGTTTGCTTGTCTCACAAGAAAAATAAACCTAAGAATGGAAAGTCTTGGGCTGGTTTATTCAAGCTTCTCGCTGCTTCTCTTTCAACATTCCCAGACTCACATCCCACCTTCAGGTTCATAGCTACAGAGTGGATGCTAAGCCCCAGCTCCTGTGTTTGTAATGTAGATTAGAAGGGAGGAAGAGGAGGAAAAGGAAGAGGAGGAGGAGGAAAAGGAGGAGGAAGAGGAAGAGGAGGAGGAGGAAAAAGAGGAGGAGGTGGGGAGGAAGGGAGGAAGAGGTTTGGAACTCTCTCTATAGCCCATTGGCTGTCCCCATGCTCAAGGTCAACCTGGAAACATGGTATCGTCCTTGGTGCATTACTGTCTTTAATATATTGGGTTCTGCAGGAAGTAAGAGCGAGGGGATACTGGGTGGGCAGCTGGTCCTCTCTATGGCAGTGCCTGGGAACAGCAACATGCTGAGAACTGAACATGCTGAGAGGGGCTGGATAGGTGGACCAGCAGTTAAGAGCTCAGGCTGCTTCTGTAGAGTGTGACTCCCACTACCTGAATGGCAGCTCACAACTGCTTGTAACTCTAGTTCCAGGGATCCAAGGTCCTCTTCTGTCTTTTGGAGGTACCAGGCACACACACATGGTACATATTTATACAGAAAAGTAAAACATTCACATGCATAAAATAGCATAATTTTTTGAAAGACAGAGGTAGGCAATGTTTTGGATGACTTGCTCCTAGTGAGGTATATGAGCTTCCGTCTTCTTTGGCTGCTCGTTGTAATGATCTGCTCTGACTAGATCCTGATTCTAAGCAAATCTGAGGATGACAAACCATACTGATGACAGATGGCTCGACCTAAAACCCCAACCCTTCGAACCCCATGAAAAGAAACATGCCTATTTTAAATGAGAAGAAGCAAGATGGCCCTGGTTCAGTGCCTCACCCTGAAGCTAGCCATTCAAAGAAGTGAATATGGACTGGACCGTGTCAAGGCCTAGGGGTGCTGCTCAGCTTCACAGATGTGTCTTACCTGATGTGTTTCTCATCCTGTGTGCCAGTGATGTGAGGTGAAACCAGTGTCCTCCCTTCCCTAGAGAGCTGAGAGTCCAGGAATATGGGGAGAGACGGGCCATTGTGCTAATATGTGTCCTGGAGTTTGGAAGGACGTGTCCCTGACAGCCAGGGCAGCACAGTACGTAGCAGATGCTCTGCGCACAGTTGCCTTCTGCCCTGGGATTCTTCCTCCAGATGCCAAGAAGGGCCTTCAGCACTGACTCTCCTATGCTGAGGACTTAGTTACTCTGTAGCTTGTATGGTCTGGAGCTCCATATTTCCTATCATCCAGTCACTGTTGCCCTAGAAAAAGCTACTGAAATATGACATGTATGTTTACTTTTAACCTTTCAGAAATCCTACTTGGATGGAAACTATAGCAAATTCTCAGAGCTTTGAAATATGAAAAGATAACAAATCTACTCTCTATGTTTGGGAAAAATGTTAAATCCCTCCTGAGCACAATTTGACATCAATTTTCAATGGTGTTTATTTTCTTGTTTTTTGTTTTGTTTTGTTTTGTTTTGAGACAGTCTTGCTATGTAACCCAGGCTAGCCTGGCACTTGCTGCTATCCTCCTGCTTCAGCCTCCTGAGCTATCATTTCTTATGTAAGCCACTGGAGTTTTTATAAAACACTGAGAACCTTTGACATAGCCATTTCTCTTCTATGAATTTATACTGAGAAGATAAAGACATACAGTAACCCAAAATGTAGAAATAGCCAGGTATGGTGGCACACGCCTTTAATTCCAGCGCTTAGGAGGCAAAGGTAGGCAGATTTCGGCATTGGAGGCCAGCGTGGTCTACAGTATGATTTCCAGGACAACTAGAGAGCTACACAGAGAAAACTCACCTCAAAAAAAAAAAAATCCAAACCCAACAAAAACAACAAAAACAAAAAACTCAACCAAACCTAGATGTGACAACGGCTTCCAGTGAGTACTAAACAATGAATAACTGTGGGACATACCGTAGGATGCACCACACATTACCTCTTCGGTCTACCAGCTGCCTGATGGGAGCCAGGCAGTAAGCAAAAAAATATATTAGCAAATAAAACCATGAGACCTCACATTCCACATATATGCCATGGTTTTATTTATTGACATGAAAATAAACCAGGTACATTGGGACACACCCATGATCCCCACACTGAAGGGGCAGAAGCAAGAGGAATCTGAAGCTAACCAGGGCTACCTATGAGACCTGGATGCAAACTACCACTGTAGAGTGAAAAATTATAAAGACCATTTTATGAAATATACAGGCTCACTAGTTCCAAGAAGGCGGAAATGAATGTAAGATTTTAGGCCTTCACTGCCCTGGGATACATCCGGGGAAGAGTATTAACATTCCTCAAGCCTCAGGAAAAAGAACCCATCTGTGGGTGGAGAAGGTCCAAAGCAGGAAGACACATTCCTGACCAAAAAAAATGTAAGTCATCTAGGTGGGACTGGGAAGCTAGTAGCGCCATGATGACAGGGCGAGTGACAGGGTAACAACTGAGAAATAGTTGAACAAGTGACATGACAAGACCACATTTTTGTGAGAAATGGGTGTGCAGAGTGCTTTCCACATGATCCTGTATCATTAGGTTTGGGCTCCTCTGGAATGTTCCACTATTTTTATGTTATGTATCCTTGACAACCCCTCACCCCACTTCCCACTCCCCTGGTTTGTGGTTTACCCCTTTAAAAACCCTCCTCAGACTGACTGGCTTTGTCAAACTCTACTCCTGCACTAGTATGCAGTTTGACCGCTGGTTGCCAGCTCTTTTCCCT
This sequence comes from Rhabdomys pumilio, assembly GCA_030674055.1. Classification (NCBI taxonomy): domain Eukaryota; kingdom Metazoa; phylum Chordata; class Mammalia; order Rodentia; family Muridae; genus Rhabdomys; species Rhabdomys pumilio. The sequence continues at coordinate 76,038,307 of JANHMN010000010.1, forward strand.
AATAAATCTCTGCTGATTGCATCCAGGTACGGTGTCTTGAGATTTTTGGGTGGCCTTAATCCCCGAGACTTGAGTAAGGGTCTCCTGAGTTTGGAGGTCTTCACCACAACAAAACAGAACCATAACAAATAAAAAATACAAAAGAAAAAACAGGGTAGAGACAATTCACTAAGTGAAATAAAGCAAGCTGGATTACAAACCTACAGGAACAATAGCAACAATGCATAGGACACTGAAAGCATTTGTTAGTGGCTGACATCATGCTGGGAGTTTTATCCAAACCTAATGGCTCCACTTAAATAAGAAAAGGACCCCTGTGTTTAAACCTAGATGTGGTTGTTTCCATTGTGTTCTGAACAATGAGTAACTGTAGTACTTTCAATGTACTACACGTTACCTGCATGGTCTACCAGCTGCCTGCTGGGAGCCAGACAGTTCCACAGTGGAACAAACTTCTCCCAGCTGAAAGGAATGCTCATCCCTCCAGCCAGCCTGCTGTCAGTGTGTGAGCTTGAAGATTCAGGGCCTCTCCTTGCTCAGCTCCACCTGTTCTTATATCAGTCTCTGACTTCCCAAGATTGGGTGCCTGAAAGCGGGGGCTGGAGATGCACAGTGTATCCTGTAGGCACAGTCCTGAGACACAACTGGCTTCTGTGGAAACCTCGGGACTGTCTCTGGTGGGGGTTGATGAGTTGGTCCTTAGAATCCTTGTTACAAATGTGTAGTAGCAAGAGTTGTTGCTTATCACTGTGACTAAAGACCTTACAGAAGAACTTTAGGAAAGGTTTGTTTGGACTGAGGATTTGAGGGTAGGGTCAATCCTGCGGGCATGGAGGATCAAGGAGAGGCAGCAGGTTGTGCGGCAGCTGGTCCCGCGGCATCCACAGTCAGGGAGAGTGAGGACTGCTGGCGCTCAGCTCGCAGTCTCTGGTTTGATTCAGTCTAGGACTCCAGTCCAAAAGCCTTTCTGGCCTCACTAACAAACACACCAGCGATTTGTCTCCCCAGAGACTCTAAATCTCACTAAGACTAACCTTCACAGACGCTGTTTCTTTGGTTGGAAGCTCTCAGCCATGAGCCCAGAGTTTCCAACAGTTCCTTCCCCTTCCCCCTTTCACCTCCCCTCCTCTCTTCTCCCTTTCTTTTTCTTCCCCTCCCCTCTACTCCCTTCTGCCTGCTCACTCAGAAGTCTTCTTATGTAGTCCACCTATAACAACTCAGGCTGGCGGCCTCCCTGAGTTTACCTGGCCCTGGGAAAATACATATCTTTATCTGCCCACCCCCTCTTTTTCTTCCTTTTTGCCCCTGTGGCATAATATTGTCCTGTCCAGTCTTGTAGGTATCTTTTGTAAATACCAAAATTCACTCCCTAAACTCTAGGTCTCTGAGGGCCCTCTTGGAAATTCCCCCTGAATGATCTAATCGGGATGGAGGTGCCCTCTTCCCACCTGTCCCTCTGAAGGCAAGACCAGGCTCTCTGTGAGTTCTCTACCTTTTCTTTTCTTTATTTTTCTTTTCGTTTCTTTTTTTTTTTTTTTTTTTTTTGAGACAGGGTTTCTCTATGTAGCCCTGGCTGTCCTGGAACTCGAGTTCTCTATCTTTTCAGCACTGCAGAAGCTGTGTGTAAACCTCACAGTCTTCTCTACATAGTCTGTAAGGAAGATGTAACCCTTCAGTTAGAATCAAAAGTCTAGAAAATGCCTAGCTGGACTTAAACCAAGGTGCTGGCAGGGACATGTGTTTCTTCTGGAGGCTATAGGGGAGAACCCATTTTCTGACCCTCACAGCTTCTAGAGGCTGCTATATTCTTTAGCTCACAATCCTTGCATCTTTAAGCAAGCATTGGTAGATTGAATCTTTTGTATTGTTATTCCGATATTCTCATTCCTGACCCTTGCCCACACTTGGTGATTACATTCTACCTACCCAGAAGATCTAATCTTTCCAACATACGCCAACTAGAAAACTCACCTCCATACAATGCCTTCTCTTCCTTTGCCATTAATGGTAATATATTTACAAGTTCTAGGAACTAAGAATACAGCTACATGGCTTGGCACAGCTGTTCCCTGACATAATCAATACGCCTCTGAGTCACCAGCCCAGCCTTTTGACAGTCTCTAAGAAAGACTAACTGAGGAATTCCCTCAACAGAATAGATGGGGCTATACATTCAACTAAGGATTTTCATCAGTTCAGTGCATAGACCACTGATTGGTATGTCATTACTGGTAACCTGAGCAGGCAAACAGGCCTTTCCAATCTCTAAACACAACTTTTAGTTTAGAAAATTCTAAATAAAGTAGAAAGTAGAATAATCATTATTCTTTCAGTTACTGACTGAGACAACACCATCTTTAAAACAGCTGCAAATAAGCCAAGCTTGTCACCCACTATTTTTGTTGTGGATATTCATAACCCCCTAGATTTCTCAAGATTTTGTTATAAGAAAAAGAATATATTTTAATTAGATTAAACAAAAGTCTCTGGGAGGAGAGATGGAAATCCATAGAGAACTCTGGGGGCTGTGGCTCAGAAACAGAACATCAAATGAGCTGTTTCCTCTTCCTTCCCCTGTCCCTAGGAAAGAGCCCAGAAAGGGAAGAGAAAAGCCAGTACCACCGGCTTGATGATAGTATCAGGCATGAATGAATGCAAGGAAACTTATGTTGCTATGGTTACCTATCTAGGTAGTCATTCACTTAGTTCTTTACCTACCTATCCATTTGCCTGCCTACCAACCTATCTACCCACTAACCTACCTACCTATCAACCTACCTACCCACCAACCTACCTACCCACCAACCTACCTACCCACCAACCTACCTACCCACCAACCTACCTACCCACCAACCTACCTACCCACCAACCTACCTACCCACCAACCTACATGAATCTTTTGAGATTTTTTACTTTCCAGAATCTATGTGGCTCATCTGAGTCAACCACAGAGTCTGTGTTTCTGACCTGGTTATGAGTTTCAATTTTCAACTACATTAGGACAAATTTAATGACCCTAGATGAGACAGGGGGCAAGGTTAAAGGAACTAATCTCTGAACTCCACATGACTGTCATCTACATCAGCCTTTGCACTGGCTATGTACAGAGAAACCTGCCTACACCTTTTAATGGACTGGAGACTTATTCAAGTCCTGGTTTCCTAGCTGAAAAACAGACAGTGTACTAGACTACCTGTGAGGTTTCTGACAAGGCTCTTTGTGTTTTTGTTTGTTTGTTTGTTTTGAGACGGTCCCTTATACTATACAGCCCAGGTTGGCCTCAAATTCATGACAATGCTCCTGCCCCCTCTTTCCTAGTGCTAGAATTGTAGGCATGAGCTACCACTTTTTGCTAGACTTATGACAATTTTAAGATGTTACTTATCTGTCTCCTATTAGATCTTTCTGGAGAGAACACCATGAATTAAATTAGTTAATCAGCACACACTCTGTGCATGTGCCAGAAACTGTTACAGAAAACAGGATGTGCCCTGCTCTCTAGGGCTCTACCTCACAGGGCACTCATTGGTCAGTTTATGATCTGAACAAAAACCACAGAGGAGTTCGTTTAAAGAAATCATCACTGTACTACATAATTGCTAATGAGAAGAAAATAAAGTTAAACGACAAAGGCCCTCAAATGAACAGCAACAGCACAAGAATCCAGTTTCAAGAGGAGCCCCACCCTAACCAAAGCCATTTGAATAAGATGATTCTGGAACCTCAGTTTGAAAACAAGATGAGTAGTTCACTCTGGGTCTGTCCAGCCCAGTGCTAAATTCGGCAGCAGAGGAGGGTGGAGGGATAATTTTATAACTTTTATTTAGTTAGGACACACACACACACACACACACACACACACACAGAGAGAGAGAGAGAGAGAGAGAGAGAGAGAGAGAGAGAGAGAGAGAGAGATCTACTTCCACCAACCATTTCAGACTGAGGAGGAAATTTCCCATATTTCTTGGAGGCAGACAAACAGCAGCACTTCTCATCAGGGTTCTGTGCTGAGGTTCCCAGCAGTTCAGCATCAGCCTGCACAAGGGTTAAGTGTTTCAGAATTCTCATTCACTGAAGGGTGGCTCTTGTTGCCTAGTGACTGCTGCATGGCTTCCTGCTGTCACTCACTCACCTTGTCTCCAGAGTTATTCTCTCCTCTCATAAAGAAGGTTATGATTGGACAAAGGTGACATCATAGCAGGAGAAGGAACTGCATTGCTTTGTCAAGACAGCACCAATAAGATGAACCAAGGGTTGGTGGCAGCATGTTCAGATTCCTTTGTTTTAGTGTCTTTCACACTGAGCTAAGAAATTCAATGGACATTCACCTCCGTTTCTTGGAGTGCTAATATTGCAGGTGTTGCTGATGGGTTTTTGTCCATAAAAATATTCCTTGATATTGTGCAGATTCTCTTTACACCCATTTAATCAGTGCTCATAGCCCAGCCAAAATCTTCCCTGCCAAGGACCTGGAAAGTTGCCGATTACAGGCAGCAAATGACTGCCCACAGCTCATCATCAGAGCCTGTGCAGCTCTCCCTGGTGCTTATGTGAGAAGTGTCTAAAGTGCTTCCGAAGCATTCATCCCAAGGATGGCTTTAGAATATAGCTCAGGGCACACACAGAAGGCAACCAAGGAAAAATGGTGGTTAAAGTTAGAAGCCTATCTACTGTTAAAATCAAGCAGTTGGACACGTCTCACACTGTTTAATAACAAACTCAGTTCTTTGATCACTTCTGCATCTGACATTGCACATGTGCTGCTCTGAGAACCAAGCCTCACAGTCCTTATTTTATTCTGCAACTTACACCATGTACATGAACTACACACGCATTTCAGCCACTGAAGACGCCCTCTGTGTGATTGCAGGGTTTCTTGCAGCCTCATTATGCTTGGCTGCTGAATTAAATCCTCAGTTAAATGCTCTCTTTTCTTGGTAAATATTTAGTATACAGCACTGTCTCTGCTGGTATAATTGGATAATTGCTTCCAATTAATGCTCTGTTTCAAAAGCTACAACTCCATTGGACGCTTAGTTGAGAGCTGTAACAAAGGCAGATCGGCAGATCCCCATGGGAAACTGAAGAGAACGAATTCCATTTTGTAAGCAATGAGACAGAGAGAGAGAGAGAGAGAGAGAGAGAGAGAGAGAGAGAGGGAGAGAGAGAGAGGAGGGAGGGGGAGGGAGGGGGGAGGAGGGGAGGGAGAGATGGGGGAAATACATTCTATACAGCCCTGCTTCTTACATCCACAAATAATGAAGTGCATGTGTCGTCTGAAACCTGAGAGGAGGCTCAGCTCTACAGGAAGCTGGCTGTAAGTATCTGAACATCAGTATTTCTTGCTTGAATAACCAGCTTGTTCTTAATGTGAATTAAAGCTAGTCATGAATTTCCTGAGGACATTCATCTAAAAAGAGGGAAAGAGCACTTACACAGAAACCAGGTCACAGAAATAACTTCTACTTTGAATTATCAAGCATTTTCAGATGGAGGCGGTTATGCTGCATTTCTTATATCTCAGTGCTCTGGAGGCAGAGGCAGGAAAATCTCTGTGAGTTCAAGGCCAGCCTGATCTACAGAGTAGGTTCTAAGACAGCCAGGGCTACCCAGAAAAATTATGTCTTGAAAAACCAAACCAAACAAAAAACCACCCCCCAAAAGAAACAACCAAACAACACCCCCTGCCCTTCAAAAAATGATTCAGATTGGGAGATGGAGAGATGTCTCAGTGGTTAACACCACTTACTGCTCTGTCTCAGGTCCCTGGTTCAGTTCCTAGCACTTACATAGTTCCTAGCTCACAAAAGAACTGGTAACACATTCCAAGGGATCCAAAGCCCTCTTCTGACCTGCAGTGAGTACCCACACGCACATTTTTGTATAGACACACATACATACATACATACATACATACATACATACATACATACATACATAACAAGTCTTAAAAAAAATAAAGATGGAGACCGGAAAGATGGTATAAAAGTTAAGAACACATGCTATCTTCCAGAAGATGAGGGTTCAGTTCCCAGGGATGTGGCTCACAACTATCCTTACCTCCCATTCCAAGGCATCTGACCCTCTCTTTAGATCTCCATGCACCTGGCATGCTTGTGGTGTACTGTGGGAAAACAGATAATACAGGTTGAAGTCCACCATGACCGGATAGCCTTTGAGCTTGGCGAAATATGGGAGACTCTCTTCTGGTTAGCAGGGCTTCTCCTTCTCTGACCTTGCCCAGGGAATTCTAAGCCCCCACACACGCCTCTACCCGAGGAGTGTCATGCATCCTCAATTAGTTTATAAGATCAATTTCCTTTCTCCTGACAAAACCTGCTCAGCCAGCACCTGAGATTCCTCAATTGCTTCCCCACGCTATAGAGGCGCTCCAGGTACCCTAAGTTCCCAGTCAATGACCTTTGCCCATCCTGGATGTCCGTACCCGCAGTGCCCCAAAACCTTATAAACCTTCAATCACCCTAAGTAAAGTTGATCTGCCTACTGACAAGTGGTTCCTGTGTGGTCACTCACCATGTGTACTCACAGGGCTTCCAAACCCATCCCTTTGTGGACCAAATTGGCAGACCATCCATGAGAGTGGGGAGACCCACAGTGTACATTCATACAAAATACTCATAAACATAAATAAAATCAATCTTTAAAAAAAGGAAGAAGCTGGGCAGTAGTGGCACACCTTTAATCCCACCACTTGGGAGGCAGAAGCAGGTGAATTTCTGAGTTTGAGGCTAGCCTGGTCTACGGTGAGTTCCAGGACAGCCAGGGCTACACAGAGAAACCCTGTCTCGAAACCTCCCCTCTCCCCTCCCCTGCAAAAAAAAAAGAGAGGAAGGGCTGGAGAAATGGCTCAGCAGTTGAGTGTGTATACTGCACTTGCAAAGGATGCGAGTTGTCCCTCATGACCACGTGGCAACTCACAACCCTCTGTAACTTCAGTGGTTTGAAGCCTTCTGTAGGCTCCCTTGGGCAATGCGTGTATGTGGTGCATAGATACACATGCATGCAAAACACCCATACACACAAAATAAAAAAATAAATCTTCGAAACCTGAAAATAGGGGAACAAAGCAGATTCCCAGAAGCTCTCCTTTCTGTATACTTTGTTCTTTCACCCTCCTGTGCCCCTCAAACCCTGGCCCTAGACAATTGCCTTTCTGGAGTCTGTTATGTTACAAAGGACTAGATCTGTGTCTTTAAAAGATCCACGTGTAGTGGTTTGAGTGAGATTGTCCCTCATAGCCTCAAGTTTGAACACTGGTCCTAAATGGTGGAACCATTTGTGAAAGTTTAGGAGGTGTGGCTGTGTTGAAGCACATATATGTCACTGAGGCCAGGTTTTCAAAAACCTGAGCCATTCTGATTGTGCTCTTGCTCTGCCCTCTACCTGCAGATCAATAAGTGAGCTCTCAGCTGTACCACCACCGTGGGCTCTAATCCTCTGAAATGGTTGAGTCTCTAATAAACTTTTTTTTATAAGTTGCCTTGGTCATTGTGGTAGTTTGAATTAATTGCTCCTCCTCCCAGACCCATATGGAACAGCACTATTAGGAGGTGTGGCCTTGTTGAAGTGGGTGTGGCCTTGTTGGAGGAAGTGTGTCACTGTGGAGGAGGGCTTTGAGGTCTCATATGCACAAACCACACCTAGTGGGATATTCCCTTTCAGTTTCTAGCAAACCAAGATGTAGAACTTTCAGCTCTCCGAGCACCATGTCTGCCTGCATGCTTCCATGTTTCCTTTCATTATAATGAACTAAACCTCTGAAACTGTTAAGCCAGCCCCAATCAAATGTTTTCTAAGAGTTGCTGTGGTCATGGTGTCTCATCACGGCAATAGACCCTAACCAAGACACTCATGGTGTCATATCGAAACAATTTAGAAATAACTAAGACACCATGCAAATGGGATCATATGAGTGTTCAAGAATGGCTTCACACATCCTTACAAATAGCAGGAGCTTAGCTCTTTTCTCTCTCTCCCAAATCTGTCTCCAAGTTGCTAACATTAACTGGGATTTTACAGATCAGCAGGGAGCAGGCAGGTCTGCTGGAGCATGTGGTTTTGCCCAGAACAGTGGTCAGACTCAACATCTCCGTCTGCTTCTGCAAGGGGATCTGCAAGTGACTGTCATCACTGAGGAGAGCAACCTGGTTCCATGAGATAAGAAGTCTTGCCCTGAGGGGCAGTGTCACCACATCATGACTCCTCCAATTTTGCTCTCTTCTGTCCTGGTAGGCTTACCATGAGACCTGAGAGCAACAGAGGATCCGGCAGTAAAAAAGAATCAGAGAGGCCAAATGGAGTTGACCAAGCTAGTGACGAGTGCCTTTCATTCTTCCAGACATATTCTTTTGAGTATGTGTTGCAGGGCACAAACTTGATCATATAATAACCTTACTTTTAATTTCTTGAGTAATGTCCACATTGCTTTTCAAAGTGGCAATAACTATTTGGAATTACCTCTAGCTTCCCTATCCTCATACAAATGCCAATAATCTCAATCTCTTTCTCATTCATACGTGTGTGTGTGTGTGTGTGTGTGTGTGTGTGTGTGTGTGTGTGCGCGCGCGCGCACACACACACACACACACACTAAAAGTAACAAAAGTTCAACCTAGAGTAATGGCGATATACCTGTAAGCTTTAACATGGCTGCTGCAGGAAGATTTTGAGTTCAATAGTCACTAGGGCTATGTAATGGGACCTTAACACAAAAACAAACAAACTAAGGGCTCACCATCTGTTCATCTGGTAAAAGCTCTTGCCACAAAATCCTAACATCTGAGCTCAAGCCCCTAAAGCCACAGTGAAAGGAGAAAACCAACTCCCCACAGTTGTCCTAATTTCCACACATGCACTTCCAGTATGAATATGCTAGTGTGCCTGCATGCACATGTGCGCGCACACACACACACACACACACACAGACCAAAATTTATAACATATTATATATAAATATGTAAATATTAATAAAAGTTAAATATTTAACATTAAAACTCACAAATAACAGAAAGCACAAAAATGTTATAAAACGACATTTATTCTGCAACTTTTTCATAATGAATTGTATCTTTGGTAAAAATAAACTTTATAAACATTTTAATAGTCAGATTAGATACAAAAACTAAACGTTTGTAAGTTGTTTCTGCTATTAAGCAAGGCTGGCAGCTGAGAAGTGGTTCACTTGTGGCTGGTCATCTATTGGCAGTTAAACTCACAAGTTTTTATGCTACATCAGAAAAGAGAAAACAATTTAATAACAAATTTCTTTAATCAAAAGGTATTCTTATACTTTAGTTTAAAAATAAATAATAGTTACAATGAATTGGCAATTATACATTTTATATACTATATGATGGCAACATAATACTTTAAAATTAAGCACTCTGTTTAATAAAAAAAAGTACAACAATTTTGAAAACAAGTTTGACAATGGCACTGGCAGTTAGATGCAAAGAATATTCTTGAAAAAAATGGCAGGGATAACATTAAAATATTCTATTTTGCCTTTCAATAAATATTTGATTACATCATTAACACACTGGAGTAAACTTTAATAAAAACTTAAACATTTCAAAATAATAATTAAAAAAAAAACCCACGACATATATGTAAACCAGAAAGCCTCAAAAGTTGCTTTATATAGATTCAAAGAACGTTAAGGTACTGCCATCTGAGACAACAACCTAAACTGCTGAAAAGGCCTCCAGTCTACAAGACACAAGCATTCCTTCAATACTTGCTCTAGCTTTGAACTATGCTAACACGTACTTAGCTGACCATCTAGCATGAACCCTTTACATAATGCCTCAGAAAGCAGTGAGAACATATGCTAAACTTTACAATATACAAAGGAATCTGAGTTAAGAGAAGTCGAGCTATGAGAACAGAAAAGGCTTTTATACCGACCTAGGCAATGTTTTATTCTAAATTTGAAAGCAAAAAACCAACTATTTTAGTTATATATTGCACAAACAGATTTCAAAGACATACTCAGGAAACACTGATTCTCTTGGCAATGTGGAAAATGAAGTTAATAGTGCTAAGACACAACTTTATTGGGAATCCATTAAAAATGGAATTGATTCCAACAAAGTTCTTATTTTGATGTAAGATAAAGTATACCTTAGCTAAAACCAGTTTTAAATTATTGAAGCCATGTATGGTGTCCCTGGATTTCTAAGCTGTGTTTATTACACAAAGCTTGTTATTTACTGGGAATTTCTAGCTCATAAAATTCAGAATGACTTTCTCAACTGGATGGTTCCAAGCCATGCTTCAATTTGAGCACACCAAACAGAAGTATAATTTCCAAGAATGTAAGGAACCAAATTAGGAAGGTTCTCCCCTTGAGATGGATGCCTGGACACAGCAGCAAATGAAAAACGAGACACTGAATCCTGTAAGAGAACTAAGAGCACGTTGTTAGGCAACTCTGCTTGTTAGTCTTAAGTGCAGCACAGCACAGATCATCCTCGCTAATGGCTGCTGCTTTAAATAAGAGGCCATTGAAGGAGAAAAAGGAATTTAAGTTACTGCCTTCTGACGAGGTCTTTCTCTTGGAGCTGAGAACAACTCTTTCCTCCATTTGCAGAACAGCTTGCCCACTGCACAGAGACTTAAGAGAAATACTAGTGATGGAGCCTTCCCGAACAGCATGCGGCGACCCTGTAAAGGGCCCATCCAGAAGGCTGTGGTGATTAGCTTCCTAATTCTGTGCTATCAACTCAACTCCACCACCTCTTCAAGACGTGTTCCGCGGTAAGATTAAGACCACACTTCTGTTTTGTGTTTTATTCAGTGTCTGCAGTAGAAACTAACTTCATTTAACTGTTTTCTGGAGAGAGAACATTTATGAATTTAAAAAGTCTCAAATTCCTCATCCTGCATCATCAATAAAAGAAAAATGTCTATATTTTTTTGTAGCACCAATTACATTAATTTCCAGATTCAATTACAACTAACAGGGAAACAGAAGTGTGTCAATACTATTATAGCTTAAGTGTTGTCAATTAAGAAACATGCTTTTGTTTTTCTTCTCATTTGACAGTATTGCCCAGAAAAAAAAATTTAGAAGTAAAAATAAAAACATTTGTCTCTTTAAAAAACTCCAAGAAAATGCTTTATAGTCATAAAAACATTTGAAAGCAGGAAACTAACCTGAGCCTGTGTATGTGTGCACACAGCAAGTGTATATGCATATAAATGAGAAAAGTTCAAAGGTTGCTGTCTAGAATACAGGACGTATCATGAAATAAGACTAAACTTTCCCAAAGTTTCTCTCACCACTGTAAAAAAAATATATATGAGTTACAGTGTTAGTATCGCTGTTCTAAATTCTATAGTCAAAGTGTAAGTGATATAAAAACTGTCTCATATAAGCAGTTTTGTTCAAATACTTAAAATATCTTAGCCAATGCACTTTTGAAATAGTAATATAAAATCTTCCAGCATGGATTAATGGCACATACAGTTATTGCATTGCCTTCTCAGAAAGTTTTATATAAGATCCAATTTTTATATGCATTTCGAAATCCCTGAAGATATTTATCTCTATATTTTCCTTAATAGGAACATTTAATAATGTTCTAAGTCTAATTCATTACACATTTAATTTTAATTATACAAAGCTTGGGAAGTTTTGCCCTCAATGACCTTCCTTTACTTATGATGTCATAATGTATCTTCATCACACTACGTTTAGAAAACAGACGCAAGATTCCTTCTGTACAAATGTGTCGAGATGAATGTTATTTCATGACATAGTCTGCCTACATCCTCTCATCAGACAATTTTTACTTAACCAAAACAGCTAGCAGCTAAAGCTTTAACATCTGCAGAGCACTCTGGGAAAGGGGAAAGGCCCAGTGATGCTATGCATTAACTGTGAGGTAAAAACATTTCAAAGACACTACTGCAGGAGGAATTAGAGTCGTGAGATGAGCCACATCCCCAAATGAACGGTTATCTTCTCGACAAACCAGAGAGTTCCAGGCATCCAGGATCTTTCCATTTCATATATGGCCATGCTCATCCTGCGACAAAGAGTAACTGAAAACAAAGTAAGACGAAGGCTCCCAGCTCACCTTCTGTACTGTGTCAGGAGAGAAGCACAGGAGACAGATGCCAGTTACCAGTTAATAGCAGAATGAGAAGAAGAATGAAAAGCCGAGCTACCAATTTTTTACCGATTAACAAAGAGATTTTTTTCCAACAAGTTTAAGACGGAGGCTATGGAATTTTCCTATACAAAAATTTCTAAATCTGGGAGACAGTCATTCACAGAAATTATGTTGTGGGGACCTTTATGTCAGATTTACAATTAGGCATGATCCTAAGAGCAACTGTTTAATTAAACAAAAAATGAAAAGCAACCAAAAAAAAATTTAGAAAGAAACAAGTGGCACCCCTCCCCCACCCTCAAGCTAAAGAGGTCCGATATGGCTCTGATATCCCTTGTGAAAAGTTAATAGAAGAGTATTGCCACACTTTAAAAGAACTTCACTCTCCAAGTATTTCTACTTTTTCCGGTGTTTTTGACTTTGTGCCTTTGCAGTACTTATTAGGGAACCAAGGCAGGTGCGGATTCCAGCAAGGTGGAGCAGTGACCCAGCTGCTTCTTTGAGCTCCTCATCAATCTCTTGACATGACTGTTTAGGAATCTTTTTGCCTGGTTGTCCTTTCCGAGTGCTGTCTTCATGAGCCTGTGGTGCATAGCCACTGTCTCCAAGAGGATCCTCCTCATCCTCAGCGTCTGTCTCCTCCTCACTGTGGAAGCCTTCGCTACCATCACTCCCTCCGTGGCTACTCTTCGGGATGAATTCATACACCTCATCTACAGAAGAGAGGGAAGACATGCTAGCCCTGGATGCGCAACGCTGGGCTGCCACGCTGCTGGCACTGTAATTATGGTCTGCTTTTGGGTCAATGCTGGAGGCTGCAGACTGGCTCCCCTGAAGCTGCACAGCACCGGGGGCATTGAAGGCGCTGCCATAGCTCCGCTTTTTCTGCAGTGATGTTTTAAGAGGCAGAGGCTTCTCACCTGTGGGAAACAGAATTTGAATCAACAAGTCAGAGGCATTTGATTGTAAGAACAGAACCCTGAAAACTCACTTTTGAGTAGCATGAGCTTTGAATGTAGTTCTGTAGGGTTTCCCCAGTATCTTATTCTATCCATAGTCATTAGTCTGAGACATTGAAAAACCATTTGGTTTTGGTTTTTTTGTTGTTTTGTTTTTCGAGACAGGGTTTCTCTGTGTAGCCCTGGCTGTTCTGGAACTCACTCTGTAGACCAGGCTGGCCCCAAACTCAGAAATCCGCCTGCCTCTGCCTCCCAAGTGTTGGGATTAAAGGCGTGTTTCACCACTGCCCAGGTGAAAAGAAATTGAAAGGCAGCCCGGCCTTTCCATGGAACATAAAAGTTACTTTGAACTATTTGCAAATTTCTCAGTATGACCACACCACTGCTTGACAATGTCCTTGTGAGTATTTACATTGTTTCTGAGTTTGTACCGGTACAAATAACCCTGCAGCAATCAAGTCTGTTGGCTACCCTTTACACACACAGAATTTCCAGGAGGAATAGCAAACACAAGTTCTGAGTAAAAAGGGAAGTGTAGCTTAAATTCAAGTAGGGTCAAATTAACCCTGGAATGGCTGTAATAACCCACAGTGTATGAAAACAAATCTATTTTCATGTTACAATAGCAATCATTTACATTTGAAAGACAGTATCTTAATTATTTTACATCCCTCCACATTTCTTCTTTTAAGACTCACTTTCATATATTTTACTAATTTTTCTTCTGTCCTGTTATTTTATTTTAAAATGTTTTTATTCATATATTTTAGTACCATATGGGTTTATCACATTCTTTCTTTTTCCTGATCTTCCTCCCCACCCACCCACCCAACCTTACTCTCCATCTCCCTCCCTCTCTCTCAGAATAAAAACAAAATACAAAAACTGAAAATCAAAAATAGATTAACTAAACCAAAAAAATAGAATAAGACATAAATAAAATAAAAAATATAAGTAAAACACTGCCCCAGACGTGAGGCCTACATTCGGAGAGAACCTTTCTAGTATGAACCAGCTTGGTTAGGGGTGGGCCTCCGTGCCCAATTCTCTTCTTAGTGCAGGGATTTGTCTGTGCTGAACCTGTACAGCCTTTTCAGTACTGCTGTGTCTGAAAGACACCACACTTCCACTACCTCTGGCTCAGTCTTTCTGCCTTCTCTTCCCCACAGACTAGCATGGCAGTTGTGAGTCCTATTTGCTCATTTTTCACTTGCTGCACTCTTCAACACACAGGCACAGTATGGAGCTCTGCCTACAATACACAGCTCAGAAGAATTCTTCCCTATCCTGCCTTCCTTTTCTTTATTTTTTGTGGGGTGGGGGTGGGGTCAAACGTGCCCAAGGCCTGGAATATGTGAGGCAAGCCTTCTAACCCATGCTGAAGTCTGCAGTCTTCCAGACTCATTTGTGTTCTGAGACAGGGTCTCAGGTGTCCCAGGGTGACCTCACACCTCACACGTGTTGTCTAGTCTGAACTCCTGATCTTCTCGCCCCAGTCTCCAGGAGCTGAGCCTACAGGGGTTGAGCACTACCACCTGATTATGCTGTTTTGTTCTCAAACATACTCTGTTGTCTTTAATTAAATTTGTCTATCTTTTCTTAATAGACTTTGTGATTTGTACCTTAATACTCCTATTCCAAAATTTAAATAACCTTTAAAAAATTGTTTTCTGTATGTGTATGTACACTCTATTAAAGTCAGAGGACACAACCCCTGAGAATCAGTTCTCCACACAGGTCCATGGACTGACCCGAGCTTTCATCTTTCCTTTTAGCTCTTCAAGTTTATCTGAAAAGCATTTTCCTTCCTATATTTCTCAACTAACACAATGAATTCTCACAGCCTTAACTTTACTTTCTCAAATGTTCACAGAAAAAGAAATTGAGTCATTGTGGGTGGGGGTGATCAGGAGGAGGGCAGTGAGCAGGATGTAAAGTAAATAAGTAAAATAGAATAAAACAGAAAAACAGAAACCGAGTCATTCAGATTAAAACACAGTTTAGCAGGAAAGAAAGGATTCCGTTATGACATTTAGTCATCTTATATTTTAAATCATTAATTTGAAAAAAACATTTATAAAATTTATTTTAAAAAGAAAGGATGATTGCTTACATTCTAAAATCTCTTGTTCTATTGAAGTATTTAAGAGTATCATTGCAGTGGCGGCATCAATATCAGATTCTGAAAATAGAAAAGAGCAATAGCATTAATGTTCTTCCCGAGGAGCTTTTGTAAGCACTGCACATGTCTAAGATGGCCAGCATGAGGGCTTGGATGGCACAGTCTTGATACACACCTTCAACCCCAGCATTCAGGAAGCAAAGGCACACCTTTCTCAGAATCAACCTGTAGCAGGAAAGAAGGCTCATCCTCCAAAGAAAGGCTAGGCTCACAACCAAAAGGATAAAACCAACCTGTTCTACATATCAAGTTCCAGACCAGTCACAGCTACTTAGTGAGACTCTGTCTCAAAACTAAGTAAAAAACTAGCACACCCCACACACCACCCTTCATACATGCACACAGTTTTGAAACAAAGTCTCATATAGTTGAGGATGACACGGAAGTCTGGATCCTCCAGCTTCAGCCTCTTCGGTACTGGATTCCTGGCATTCACTACTATTCCCAGTGGATACGGAGACAGAAATTCGAGAAAAGCGCTCTACCAACCGAGCTACATCCTAAGCTCATATTATTCATATTATTTTGCACTTTGTGTTTTCCTTTAAGATTATGAACAGTTTATCAAGGGTATTATGTCAAATATAATGGAGAGATGCAAGCAGTAAGTGTGCCTTTCTTCATTCAAAATGAATGTGAACAACCATTGCCTTTCAAGGGTTACCTCCATCTAAACTAAATTAGCAAGAATGCATAATACTGCTTTTTAGCATTTACCTTGGATAACCTTATTGCTATAAAATATATTAATCTTAATTAATATATGTAACTGGTCATTCTATGACTCGAACTTTTAAGTGCTAAATTAATTTATTATAGGATCAAAATATTGATCATATTCAGCCATACTTATACAAACTCCTATAAGCACTACAGGGTCTTATGTGTGCACATACATACATGCTCATGTCTATGCTGGTGTGCCAGGTTATCTTTTTTGTTGTTAATATTCACCGTGTAGCTTTGTTATGGAACATCTATCTAAATTTAGGAGGCTCATCCAAATACAAATGCAATCATCTCGGCATATTTTTATATAAAAGATACTTTGTATACAGCACTATATTAATTTTAGAATCAGTTTTCACACAATAAGAATTCAACACAAAAACCTCATAGTTATTACTTAGAACTGACATAGCAAATGACCTCGTTCATTCTGTCAGCAGACATGGAACTACCTCGTGCCTGCTGGTTTCTACACTCTGTCAATGGACTTCTCAGGAAAGACTTCTTTCTCCACTGCAAACCTCACACTTACACACTAACACAAAAGTTCAGACTACACGAGCCTTACCTCATAAAGTTTCATCACAGTGACTACACCAAAATTTTCAATATCTGATTTTCCTTGAATGAGTGTTAAGGCTCCAATAAGATTTCTTTTTCACTCAAAAAAAGAAAGCTGCCAAACATATATATATAGTCAAAGCACAAAAACAGTTCTTACTGATAATTTGTAAACAGAAGTATTTTATTTTATGTATATAGGTGTTTTTCCTGCATGTATGCTCTCTTCTCTCTTCAGTCCCAGCACTATATATCTTGTTTGCTTGCTTGTTTCTTTGTAGAGACAGGCCTCACTATGACAACTAGACTAGCCTAAGAATCCTAATCCTCTGCCTCTGGAGTTTAGAATTAGGTGTATGTTACTTCACAGGATTTACAAAATGACTTAATACTGGGTATTCCAACAGGGTCACGAGAATCATGAATTCCAGACTAGCCTGGGACACAATGAGAAATACTGTCTCAAAAATGCTGTTAGTCTCAAATATCAACCACACTCCTCACCTAACTCACTGTGGTTAGGGAAGTAAGCCTAATATTCCCAAGCAAGAGATGAATGGAAGAAGCTGTTGGTAGCAACAGAGATGACACTTGCAAGCCTCACAGAGAGGAATGGAGACCTTTGCTCCAGTGGGAAAAACAGGCTGGAACTACAAGTGTCTCCATAAGAAGAAACAAAATTTGAATGGAGTGAAAGAAATAAGAGCAAGAATAGATTCTAAGAACTTCCCCAGAATTCACAAAAAGTATGTTGAGATGTTGTCTATTGTAATGCAAAGTATGGCCCTCAAGACCTGGAGTCCACATGTAGCTCCTGGGAACCTGCACCCAAGTTAATTCTGATTGGTGAATAAAAAGGTCAACAGCCAATAGCTGGGTAAAAGAGACATAGGTGGGAGAGAAGACCACAAGAGAGAGGTAACCACCATGATTGAAGAACAACATGCAGCAGGGAAAAAGAAAGCTGCCTAACTGGAGCTCAGAGCAGCCAAGCTCAAACACAGTAAGCAATAATGGGGTTTTTCCAATAGGAAGGTAGATTCTAACAGCATGGAGGGTAGGCAGTTGCCCAGCTATTGTGCTGCTTAGGCACATTTAAAATACAAAGGCTGCACGTGCCTCTCATCTGGGAACATAAATGGTCAAGGGCAAGGAAGAAGCCTGGGGCAAGGATTTTAATATTTTTTATTACAAAAGTATGTCTCAAAACCTGAGTGAAGTAAGCTTGTGGTACGATTCAAAAGGTACTCAGGATAAAAAAAAGAAAGGCATCTCAGCAATACCTAAAGGTAGAGAAATCCCAGGGACCCATGCAGGTGACAGGAGACACCTGCTTTACTGGAGGCAGGTGATTATCAGAAACCCGTTCCCATCCACTACGGTTCTTTGTCACTTCTTTAAAGCCTCTCTTTCCATTATTCTTATAGAAAGCACAATATTGTCAAAGCTTAGCTTGCAAGTTTCAAAGAGGCAAATATCTGACAACAGAAAGGCTTCTCTTGCAAGGTTTTTCATTTTTGAAGGTCATGGTAATATTTAAGAATTGAAATAGCAACACTACAAAAATGTAGTGTACCAATCTACCTATTAATTATGAGCAAGGAATCAACCCAGTCCTTCAAGAGCTCTGAGGGCTGACACACTGCTGTGGAGCCTGCTAACCTGGACAAGGCTTCACCCTCAACACTTAAAGAAAAGAAATACATTTCTGGATTTGTTTTTACAACACAAAAGAATTCCCTCAATTCTGGTGTTGCTAAAGAAAAAGTGGGACAAACTCCTGGAGATGTAGGCATAGATAAGGACTTTCTAATAAGGACAGTCACAAAGGAAGTAAGACCAACAATAGACAAATGGGAACTCTCCAAGTCAAACTGCTTTGTGCGTAACAGTTAACAGCTGATTCTGAATGAGGAAGGATGGAAGAGGACCTCTCCCAACTATACAGGAAGGAGAATTTGTTCCTAGTATATCCAAAGGACTTAAAAAAAAATTATGTGGTAAACAACCAAATCAAAAAAGTCACACAGAAGGCTGGGAATGTAGCCTGGGTACAGTATTTACCTAGCATGAATGAAGCCCTGCACTCAGCCTCAGCATGACATAAAGCTGGCACGGTGGTGCAGGCCTGTTAGGCCAATATTCTGGAGATGGAGGTAGAAGTTCAAGGTCATAGCAAGAGGCCAGTCTCACAGTACGCTATATGAGACTGTTAGTTTTGTGTTTTTAAAAAAGCCTCTGAGATTATATCTCAACAATGTCAGAGTGGCTGCCATCAAGAAAACAAGTGACAAGTGGTGACCATGAAAAAAGGGTCACCTTTATTCACCCTGCAGCTACTATGAAAATCAGTGTGAAAATTTCCCAAAGACTAAAGGTAGAAATTTGTATGGCCAGCTATAACACTCTGGGGTATACACTCAAAGGAGGTATCTAACTACTGAGGTACGGGTACATCTGTAGAGTGAAAAATTATAAGGACCACTTTATAAAATACATACAGGCTTTTCTTTAAAGGGCATGAAAAATATAGAAAGTTTTTATGACCCCTAGACCTGAGCGAAGGAATGCAGGCTCGATAGTTCCAAGAGAGCAGAACTGAATGTAAGATTTCAGGCCTTCACTGCCCCGATAGAGTACATTATCCCTGAGTCAGAGGACACTTACTGAATTAACATTCCTCAAGCCTCAGGAAGAGAACCCACCTGTGGGTGGGGAAGGCCCAAAGCAGGAGGACACATTCCTGACCACAAAAAAAGCTGCAAGCATCTAGGTGGGGCTGGGAAGCTAGTGACAACGGTGACAGGGCAACAACTGAGAAATAGTTGAGCAAGTGACGTGACAAGACCACATTCTTTAGAGGAATGGGTATACAGAGTGTTTTCCACATGACCCTGACTCACTTAGGTTGCGTTCCTCTGGAATTCTCCGCTATTTTATTGTTATATTTCCTTAGCAACCTTTCACCCCCTCCTCACTCTCCAGGTTTGTGGTTTCCCCCTTTAAAAACCCTTCTCAGACTGACTGGCTTTGTCAAACCTACTGTGTGAGAGAGCAGTGTGACCATTGGCTGCCAACTCTCCTCCCTAATAAACCTCTGCTGACTGCATCCAGGCACGTGTCTTGCGAGTTTGTGGGTGGCCGTGACTTCCTGAGACCTGAGTAAAGATCTGAGAGTTTGGAGGTTTTCACACCTATATGCTCATTTCCGATGTATTCACAATAGCAAAGCAATACCATTAGCTAGGTGTCCACAGGCAGATGAATGGATACTGAAAACGTACATATACACAACAGAATTTTACTCAGCAGTAAAGGAACAGTGAGGTAACCCTGGCCCACAAAGACAAAATAGAGCGTGCTCTCTCCCATATGGAGCTCAGCCTCTAACTGTCACATACGAGTGTTTAGGTGAGAAGGGAAGGCAGTGCAGATGTGGGGTGGTAAGGGCCCCACGAGAAGGGAGAATGATAGACAGGGCAATAAGCACACGTGACATCAACACACAGGTGGATGAGCAGGTGTGGTGACACAGCCTGTAATCCTAGCACTTAGGAGGCAGAATCTGGTGGATCTCTGTGAGTTTGGGGTTAGCATGTCTGCCTAAGAGTTCCAAGCCAACAAAGGTCACACAAATCGTCTCACAAACAAACAAACAAAACAACAACAAAAATCAACAAAAACAAAAAAGAAGGAAGAGCACTGGAAATGAAAGAGTTAGGTGGCAACAGGGACAATGGTGGACAGAAGGAGTTACGGAGGATCAGCCAGAACCTACTACATATGAAAATGTCATAAAAATTAAACTGGGGGGCAAGAACCCCAAAATTCTTTGAAAAGAAGTCAATTTATTAGACCAAATTAAAGCCCTTTAGTCTTTAGACAGGGTTTCTCTGTGTAGCCCTGGCTGTCCTGGAACTCACTATGTAGACCAGGCTGGCCTCGAACTCAGAAATCCGCCTGCCTCTGCCTCCCAAGTGCTGGGATTAAAGGCGTGCGCCACCACCGCCCAGCAAGCCCTTTAGTCTTAACCTGTAAAAAATATTCTGAACTATATTGAAATCTAAGGGATGGTAAAATTCTTTAACACAGGGTCACAAGTATTTTATGATTAAAACCAGTTGGCAAAATCAAAGGAGTAATATATATTTATAAATGTAACATTATCATGGGCAACATAATAATAGGAAAAAGTAACTCCAATGATAATATTACTAAGAAATTAAATGCCATATTCAAGGAAAAAATAAAACCAATGAAGGAGGCGTAAAATGCCTGTCCATTATAAGTCACTGGAGAAAAACCTGTATACATCATACCAAATATCGATAAAAGATGATTTTTACTTTTTCAAATCTCCCACAATTAGAAAAAAGTTTAAGCCCCCAGATCTTAGCGTATGCTTCCTGCCGGCTCACACATACCTTTAAGAGTTTGCACTTGACTCTGCTTGAGGACAGAGCTGAAGTAGTGAGGCGATGAAGAAGCACTGGAAACAGAAGACAGATGTGCCTAGTAAACATCATTTCATTTCACACAGAACCTAGCCACAGCTACAGCTCTCACACACCATGAAAACCACAAGTAATGCCCACCTTGTTGCCTTTGCTAGCAGTACTCATCTTCGAGTCTGCTCAAGCCCAGTGTGTAAAAGGGCAACACTCAAATAATTTGGTCATTGTTAAAAGACAAATAAGTCTTCTTACATAATATTTTTGTTATCAATTACATAATCATGTATTTAAATGCCTTGAACAATAAATAAAAATTTGGTTTTATATTACATATTTAAATTTGGTATAACACTAATAGGAGTTAAAGTCCAAGAATTTTTTAGTATAAAAATTAAGACTTTTTGGGGGAGGGGGATTCTTTTTGTGATTGTACAGAATAATCTTTTAAAATAAAATTAATTCACATTCACAGATTTTACATAAACTTCATTTTTTCCATACTTACAAATTATGAGACGGTTACACAAAAGTATGTCAGAAGGAAACAACAAAATGGAATAAAATGCTTTCATTTTATTAATGTTTTAAAGTCAATAAGTAATAACCCCCATGCTGTTATGTAACCTTTTTTAAAAAGGCAAAAATCACTTTTGTTTAATACCTAAAGTTTGTTTCTTCAAGTCAGAAAGATTATTTTTTATTAATTTGCATTAATATATTTAATAAAATACATTACAATAATAAAGCTAAAGATCCAATGTGAACAGATGAAGACACAGTGAAATGTATTTGTGATGGCTTATGAACAGTATCAGTCTCCCACTTTATCTTTAATTAAAAGCATAGCTAAATAAATCATATAAGTAAGCATTAAAGATATTCCCTTAGCACACAAGCACCAATATTAACTAAGAAGAAGAAAAAATCAATTTCCAAAGCATGATCTCTTTCTATCTTTGGTTTTTATTTTTTTTTGAGACAGGTTTTTATCAAACAGACCAAGCTGGCCTTGAATTCACAGAGATCTGCCTCCCTTTGCCTCGTGAGTTCTGGGATTAAAGGTGTACAATACCACTCCTGGCTCCACCATCTTAAAACCTTTGTTTTCGAAGGCTATACTTCCTCCTGCTTCCTTGTATGGAAGATGACAGAACATTCAGGTGATGCTGCTGACATTTCAACTTTACTCTCCTGATTGTTTGCTACCTTTAACTATATTCCTTTCGTTAATGATTCTCAAGAATTCAAATGGACTACTACAGTAGGAAATTCTCAAGTTGTTACAGTACATTTTCATTTTAGTTTTTTCCCTATATGTGTATTTGAAAATTAATAACCTTTTAGACTTTTGAAAAAACGAACTAAGCACCAAAGACAACACTTAAGTTTCTCTTAATAAGGCATATTCCAACACAAATAAATAAATATATATATATATATATATATATATATATGTATATATGTATATATATATACATACACACACACACACACACACACACACACACACACACACACACACACAAAACAGAATTTTAACATTAAGTTTCCTTAGGAAAAAGAAAAAAAAAATTAGATTTGGGGAAATCATAAGGTCCAGATGTTTCTTCTGAAAAAATAAAAAAATCTAAAGCCAGAGGAAGTTGTAAGAAAATACATTATTAGCCGGGCGGTGGTGGCACACGCCTTTAATCCCAGCACTTGGGAGGCAGAGGCAGGCAGATTTCTGAGTTCGAGGCCAGCCTGGTCTACAGAGAGAGTTCCAGGACAGCCAGGGCTACACAGAGAAACCGTCTTGAAAAACCAAAAAAAAAAAAAAAAAAAAAAAAAAAAAA
>JANHMN010000010.1:76061266-76085814 GCA_030674055.1 Rhabdomys pumilio
AAAAAAAAAAAAAAAAAAAAAAAAAAAAAGTTTTCAGAAAACGACAACATAAAAATCTTTATTCATTTATTTATTTATTTATTTTTTCTTCAATCCGAAGTGCTGGGATTAAAGGTGTGTGCCACCACTGCCGGCATAAAAACCTTTAAAGCATTATTTTACTTAACATTTAAATTTTTAAACTTCAACTTAATTTTTTTCTTAAGACAGGGTTTCTCTGTGTAGCCTTGGCTGTCTTGGAACTACTCTTAGACCAGGATAGCCTTGAAATCAGATCCATTGGAGCCTACTGCAGGCACCAGCCCCGGCCTTCCCAGTATTCACAAACCTTTCCACCTGTATGTGGCTGAGAGAAAGGACATAGCAAAGAGGGCGCTCACTCAAACCTTGGGACCACGGAAAAGACCTACGGCTTATTCATCTAAGGAGCTGGACCTGGTGGCCTACGGACAGCCAGCCTGCCTCCAGATTATAGCTGGCACTGCCCTGCTAGTAAAGGAGAACAAAACAGCTGTGGGGCAGGACTTGTTATCACCACCCCCATGCTATCTAGGGGACCGTCAAGAATTCACCCAGGTGATAGCTGTCGAACGTTAGACTGGTGCACTTTCAGGCTCTACTTGTGAATCCTTCTTACATAAGATATAACTCATCATCTGCCTTAAACCCAGCCACCCTGCTACCTGACCATCCTCAGACACGCAGCATGATTGCTCTATAGTTCTGGGGCACATCCAGAATGGAATCAGGTTTGCAGGGGCAGCAGTGGTAGACCTGGACTCTGTTATTTGGACAACTGCTTTGCTGCCAGGAACTTTAGCCTAGAAAGCTAAAGTAAAGGCTCTAACCTAGACTTTAAAGCTGGCAAAAGCAGCCATAGCTATCATCTACACTGACAGCATATCTGCTGATATGCCCTTGCTACGGCTCATGTACACTAGTCCATTTACTGAGGGGATTATTGATTGCTGAAGGAAAAAACCATCAAAAATGAGAAATACTTGCTTTATTGAAAACATTATGGTTCCTCTCAAAGTGGCCATAACTCATTGCTCCAGGTATCAGAATGGGACAGCAGAAACAGCTCAAGGGACAGGCTAGCTGGCAACGCTGGAAGGGAGGCCACCCAAGCTTCCACTGTCAACATCCTGCTAAGCTTTCATGCCCCCTGTGCTCCCAGCCATCCCTGAATATACTGCTGAAGACAATCGCGATCAGGTGAAATGCCAGGGGTTTCCAGAAGAGATGGATGGTTGCCGACCTCTGAAGGCTGCACCACCCTACCTAAGGAGTCTGCTAAGCAATTCATCCATCAGATTCATCAAGTTTCATTGACACCTGGGTCACTGAAAACTGAAAGAATTGTTGCAAGGGGCATGGTACAAAATATTTCACTTAGGACACTTAATTGATCACACTGCCCAACCTGCCAGGCTAAGAACCACTCAGATGCTTTGCTGTACCAGCCACTAGCTGCCCATCAAAGATGACCTCATCACTGTGACCTGGTTTGGGGCACATAGACACTTCAGGCTGCATAAGAAAGGATACTGGGGGGGGGGGGCTAGAGAGATGGCTCAGCGGTTAAGAGCACTGACTGCTCTTCCAGAGGTCCTGAGTTCAATTCCCGGCAACTACATGATGGCTTGCAACAATCTGTAATGATATCTGATGCCCTCTTGTGGTGTGTAGCTGAAGATAGCTACAGTGTACTCATACAAAAAAAATAAATCTCAAAAAAAAAAAAAAAAAAAAAAAACCCCAAAAAAAACCCCACCCCCCCCCCCCCCCTACACAAAACCTCTTAGGAGAGAGACTTGTGGGCTTTGTTTTGAGCCCCTTTACTATCTGAGTGCCCCAGGGGGCAATGCAACAGCTTGCCATCAAGTTCATAGCAGCTGGCTAGAAGGCTGATTGAACTGTCAGTAAGACATGGGGACTAAGACTTTACATCTCTGCCTATGATCAGGGACTCTTATACTGTCTAATTGCTCTAAGGTAGCCTCTTGAGACCCATGGTCCCCTTAGGCCCCAAGAAGGCCTAGCCAACCACCCCCAACTTCTTCCTCAGCCCACCATTGCTCCCTCATCAGGACCCTCTACTGTTTTGCCCCAGCAGGGTCCCACTTCATCGAACCAACTGCTTTCAAACAATCAGGTAAAAAGAGTGGCCATTTCTACTGTTACTAGGTTCTCTCCTTCGCATAGGGCTGGCAGGAGCTGCTAGTGCAGGGGCCCAGCCCTAATAATTCAGGATAAAAATTACAAGGCCCTATGAATGGCTATAGATGCAGATGTACAAGAGATGGAAAAGCCCATCATGGCCCTGCAGGATTCTCTATCCTCCCTAGAAGTAGTCTTACAAAACAGAAGAGGCCTAGACTTGCTGTTTCTCCAGCAGGGAGGACTCTGTGCAGCCTTAGGTAAGAAACGTTGTTTTTATGCTGCCCACTCAGAGATGGTCAAAGAATCCACAGCCTTAGTCAGAAAGAGAATACACAACAAAAACAAAACAAAACAAAAAACCCCAACAGTTTCAGGGTTGGTATGAGTCCCTCTTCAACTGGTGTCCTTGGCTGACTACCCTTGTCTCTGCCTCGACTAGGTGGTCCTCTAGTCCTGAAAAGGAATTTTGGAACACTTGTCTATCCCCCCCACTCCCCCCCTCCCATGGGAGAGGCTAATTAACATTCCTTAGTCACAGGACACTTGCTGGATTAACATTCAGGAGGAAGGAAGAGGCCTCAGACCACATGGAAGGGAACCCACCTGCAGGTGGGGAAGGCCCAGAGCATGTAGACACATTCCGCAGGACAGACCAACCCTTGCCACTTACAAAGAGGTCCTTGCCACCTCATTCCCCAAAGACCAGTTTAAAAGTCATACTGTTCTGCCAATCATATTGTGCCTAGTCACTGTTTCTCTAGTCCACCCCTTAAAATGTATAAAAACTGCTCTTAGCTTTAGCTCGGGGTTCCTCTAGCCTGCGTGTGGGGGAACCCCAGTGCACTAGTATCAACAAACCTCTTGCTTTTGCATCGAACCCCTGTTCGTGTTTCTGTGAGAGCTTGTCCCCCAATTTGGATCTTAGGGTCCAACAGTCCTACTGACGTTGGCCTTGACTATGATCCCTGCATAACCAGTGCTTTAATTAGGTTTGTTAAGGAATCGATCTCCCCAGTTCAACTGATGACAACAGTTCTCAGACAACAATACAAGCCCATAGAAACATTTCAAGGATTTAAGATGGCCCATTACTGAAATGATTTAGGGGGAATGATTTAGGGAATAGTGAGAGGACTGAGACAGGCTGACTCCAGGACAGGCTTCACACTGGCAGGTCAGGAGACTAGGCCTAGATCGCTATTTCTAAGAATTGGGCGAGTCCAGGTAAGTCGGTTACTGGAAAAACCCCAGGCCTTAGGCAGCTAACCAGAAACTGCCCCACCATCAGAAAGTGCACCACCTGGCCTAAGGCAAGGGCAATGGGTCAGCAACAATTTCCAGGCTTCCCCAGCAACAGTTTCCAGTGCCCCCAAACCCAAACAATGGTTCTGGAATGTCCCTAGATATAGAGCCAACCAATTAAGACAAATGTCACCTACCCCTCCCTGGAATTCCCCTAGTGTGCTTTAAATTGAGCCCCTGAGCTCACTTGAGCGTGTTTACCTTGGTAAGTGGAAGACCCCAGCATGCTGGACTTATATAGAATAAAACACTCTGCTTGTGGACACTATTTGAGTCTGGGTACCATTCTTCAGAGAATCATGGACCCTTACAAAATATTACAGTTACAAATGTGATGATCTTATTCAAATTTTAAATATGCATTTAATTTATTGTGTCATCGTTAGCATGCAAACAATTAAAATGAGTTAATGTTTTTGCAACTTAAGTCATACAATTTATTTAGCTTACTTATATTGCACTGACTTATTTTCTGAGAATTTATATTCAACTACTCAGAATTTTATTTTCTAGAAAAAATTAACAGAGAGTAAAGTATCTTAGGTTAATGTTATCAGTAAATACTTCTCTATACAATTAGATAAACACACAAATAAAACAAAACCCTACAACTTTGTTTTCTTTAGCTCATATAATAAATCTAAATCACATAGAGGGCCCTTACCTTTGTGGAGACGAAAACGGTTGCTTTTTCAAGGCCTGCATAAGATTGGGCTTATATTCTGGATCAACACACCATAAGGATCCTTTTCCATTAACCTAGAAAAAAGTTGTTGAGGAATTAGTAGCTTGGAACTATCTATCATCCAACTGCGCTGAGAAGTGTATGGGGGAAACCTCCCTCTCACTTGCTGAGTGCAAACTAGAGCTGAAGTGAAGGCTGGGGATGCAGCCCAGTGGGAAAATGCCTGCCTAGCACGAATCTGTGGCCATGTTCACACCAGCTTCCATAATCCACCTAGAAAGTGGAAGTGAGCCTGCTATACATGATTGGTTGCAGTCACCATGAATTAGCAAAACTTGTTCTAACCCAAGATGAGAGACGTTGAAACTTATTTATACCCAGGCTTAAAATTTATTTATCTATCTATGGGGAGAGAGACAAGTCAAGAATGGGGATCAGAGGAAAACATACATGTATTAGTTCTCTTTTTACTGTGTGGATCTAAGAACTCAAAGTCAGGTCCCTTACCCTTAGCAGCAAGTGCTTCTACCTTCTAAGCCATCACCCTGACCCTATGCTTTTTATATTGCAAACAGCATAGAATTTAAATTATACAGGAGGGGGCCAGCAAAAGGGGAAAAAAGAATTTAAATTATACTTCATAACTAACTACATTAGTAATTCTCTGGGAGACAATTTAATTTACTTATTTCCTTTCCCCACACTCCTTCCTTGCATAAAGCCATGATGTAAGGTTTGATGCAGTTATCTCCACATTGCTTCCATTTTCTACATTCTCAGTCACGGCAATTATCAGGTAACTAGTGAAATCTTTTATCTTTGAATACTGTTTCATTTTTATAAAATGCCATAATGAAAAATATTATTCCACAAGTTTAAAGACTAAGATCTGGGGCTCGAGAGATCATTTCAGCAATTAATAGTATATTGTACTGGACTTGCAGAAACCTAAGTTTAGTTCTCAAAACCCATTATCAGAAGGCTTACAACTACATACTAACACAGGGACTAATAATACCCTCTGACCTCCAATGGCACTCACACACAGGTATACATACTCACACACACAATATGGAATTTAAAAAGTCTTAAAAACCCAAGATACTCATCATTATTTGTTGATTCTGAAAGTCAAACCTCTCATATTTTACCCATAAAATAAAGATCCCAGGTCATTTCAGTGAATTGTAATAAGATCCAAATAAAGTAATAAGTGACATAGCTAAAAATAAATGAACATTAACTTGTTATTCTGAATTTGGCATATGGTGTTTATTGAAGGGGAATTCAATAATACCAACAA
This sequence comes from Rhabdomys pumilio, assembly GCA_030674055.1. NCBI lineage: Eukaryota > Metazoa > Chordata > Mammalia > Rodentia > Muridae > Rhabdomys > Rhabdomys pumilio. Next base: position 76,066,723 of record JANHMN010000010.1, read on the forward strand.
TAAGAATGGAACTAAATTTTTAAAAAAGGTTAGATGATAAATGGTAAAGTATAAAACTAATTTTTGGCAGAAAGCTGCTTATCTGTGGAAAAGTCCAGCCACTGAGAACAGACAGTTTTAAAAACCCTGGCAACAGAGACATGCAGAAAAAAAAAGAAACTGAGTGTGTCTTTTAACACAGTCACAGAGGAAGAAATGGGCTGGATATTTCTGACATTCAGTGACAAGGTACCACAGAAACAAGAGTAAGCATTAGGGCCAAGTGTGGTGTAACCCAAGTACTTTGGAGGCAGAGGCAGCAGTATTGTTTTAAGTTTAAGGCCAGCCTGTTCTACATGGGGAGATCTGTCTCAGCCAGCACTAAATAATTTGTGTGTGTCTGTCTGTCTGTCTGTCTATGGCTGTGAGTATGTGTGTGTCCTGTCTCAAAAACCTAACAAACAAAAACAACAAAAAACTAAGCAGCAGACAAGTTTCTCCAAGAAACCTTAAGATTTTCAAATGAAGATTCAGATTCAGTGTTAAAAGCTGACACAGATAAGTCATTTTGATAAACCGATAGACATATTTTGACAACTGGGAAGTGAAACGAAGTGTCAACACTTGTATCTTTTGCTCCAATCAGGTTTCACATACGTAAGTAATTTTTCATACACTGACCAATACAATTCTATCAGTAACTACCCATATTCTACTTTGGCATTCCAGGAATACTTCCTACGAAGTGTTTGGTTCAAGTTTTGTTTTCAAATTCTATTGTGAGAAGACTGGAAATTGTTTTTGATCACAGTAGAAATGCTACTTCCTTAAAGCAGTACATTGTAAAAGCTAAGAACTTGCAGTTTCAGGACATTTAAGTATCTGAGTAGAGTTTCAAATAACAGCCAGGCTTCTGTTGCCATGGCAACACTTCCTTCACTGGGCCTGTTCATGAGCCATTAGTAACAAGAAATAAGACTTTGTATTTGCTCATATATATTTTAGAGTTTAAAAAGACTTTTAAACTAATTCTCCCTTAAAATTTGCTTAAATGATAAAACCGAAATGATCACTGTCCTAACATAAAATTTGTCTATAAGAAACGAAGTGCCTAGACATTTACTGGAAAACAGAAAACATGCATTCTCTCCTTTACTATCATGAACTTTATTTAAACCTCTAAAAATGGCTTCAAAGGTTTTGCAGAAAGGACATCAAAGGTGTGAATTGCAAGGATTCATCTTAATAAAAGTTTTAAATCCTAAGTTCGGGAAAGATACAATATTACTATTTCTGAAATATTATGTTCTTGCCTTCTACATTTTAAGAATTGTCTGCACTAACTAGGCAAAATTTAATGTCATGTTTATGGTCTAAAATCCCAGTCATAATGTTCACTTACATTTAATAAAAATTCAGAAAAACATAAGCTTTGGATGTTGGCTGGGATGTAACTCAGTGGTAGACACTTGTCAAGCATACGCAGTGACTAAGTTTGATCTCTAGACCTGGGGGTCAGGGGTAGACTTGACCCTTTAGATTTGATTTTTGTGAAATGGTATGGATAATACAAAGAGGTAAAAAAAAAAACCAGACCTTGCCTTCTGTGGGGAGAATTACATCTCTAGATAACACCGATTCGGAAAAGGGCTGTCAAGGGCACTAAATTCAACTTCAATTTAATGGAATCTTCCACAGATGCAAAGAAAAATACATTCTGAAACACCTAAAAAGGTTTCTACAAAACAAACCACTGAGGTGTAGTGGTGGAAAACTCTGCGAAAACTTGAGAGGTGGTGGCAGGAACCTCAGGAGTTCAAGGTCACCCTTAGCCACCTATCAAATTTCACTTGGAGGCCAGTCTAGGTTACATTAAGGCCTGCCTTTAAAAAAAATCATTTTTTTTCTTTTTCCCATAAGCACTTACTCCTCTGTCCTTGAATGTAGTAATACTCCTAAACCCAAACAATTAAACAGTGTTCTATTTTCATCAACATCAAGCCTTTTCCTCTGGGGTTGAAACATTCTATCCAGCAAGGAAACTCCTCAAGACAGAGCATAAACTCAAAATAGCTCCAGGAAGTCCACAAAACATACAGATTTCCCTATGCCCATCCTTCCCACAGTAAACAATAAAGACTTCTTTTTTTTTTTTTACTTGAAAACATTAAATTTAATAGAAAATATCATATTGTAAACAAGTCCATTGATCCATTAGCTTAACACAGAACAACAGCACAATCATATATAAAAACTACAAACAAATGCTGGTATGAAACAGTACTTCTGGAGGGCCCTGGGCTAGGATCTGAACTCTCCTGGAAATAGGCAGCTCTAGCTTCAGACAGGCACAAGGACAGAAAAGAAGGCAGCAACCACTCCACAGAGGTGGAGAATATAAAGACAGACCAAGCAGAGGAGCCTGGGAGAGGAGCTTGAAGGACAGGTGGGTGAAGTGCTTAGTTCTGATGTTCTGAGAACAGAGGATACTTTGTAAACCTGAGAGGCGGGAATGCCAGGGTGGGTTAAGCCAGGAGACAGCACTAGCATGTATAATCTTGGCACTCAGCTCTGAGGAGGCAGGAGAGCACAGCACATATGTGCAGATGCCAGCTACCCCCCCCCACCCCCACCCCGGAGATCTCCTTACTAGGGAGTGTGTAAGGAGTGCTTTTCATCTTTCTCTTCTTAGAATCTTTTAAGAAAACAAGACACGACTGGCCTTTGGAAGCTTTGAGTTTATCTGTCATCTTAGCCCCACATGCCAATCCTACCCATAAAGCCTGTTTACAGAAGGCTAGTTATTGACAGCAGGCAAGACAATCCACACAATGGGAACAGGGGACAGGCTTCTCCCCCAGGTACTTGGTTCTGGTAGTAAGGGCTGCTTCCTTGTACATAATTCAGGTTCTGGAAGTGTATTCTTTAAAACAAAAATTCTCAATGAAAAGGCTGGCAGAAGAGAGGTTCTCAAGAATCCAAAACAGTTATGTCCAAAGCACACAAACCCTAATCCCTGTCCACTCGAGAAAAAGGACATCTACAGACAGGACTTCTCCATGGGAGTGTGCTGGCGACGTGCATGGGGCAGAAGGGAAGTGAGAGGCCTCACCTGGATATAATGATAGTCAGTGATGGAGGTCTCTGATTGTTACAAAAAAAAATTATGAAAAGGAGCAGAAAGTTGGGGACATAGCTCAGTTAGCAAAGCACCCCCTTGACATGTGCAAGGTTCCAGGTTCAGCCCCCAGTACTGAAAAAGAAGGCGAAAAGTTGTCAACAATGTTCTCCATAACAAAACTCCCTAGCCTGTATGTGCCAAGCCAAGGATCTGCAGCAGCCATAGTGGACTGAAAAGTAATTCTACTCTCCTACAGACACTTTCCATAAAGACCTGCCTGTCCCTCTGAGGTACTGAGCACCCTTCCTGAATTTCCTTCTCCTTGATACTGTACGGGGTGGGGGTGGGGAGCCCACCAACTTGTTATGAGCAAGCATTAAACCTTTGAAATACTTGACTGTCTTCACTTTTAGTTCCAAGGTGACATCTTTGTCAAAGACACACACGGTACAGGGATGCTGCTGAAAGGCAGACCCCATCCACATGTGATTCACCCCCTCTTCAATGGCTTTGTACAGAGCGAAAGCCGTGTGAGCACCTATGATGAGGACCATTGCTTCTTTAGCATCCACGACAGTGCCTACACCCACTGTCAGGGCCATGGTGGGCACCTTGGCAAGATCACCATCGAAGAATCTAGCATTGGCCAGGATGGTGTCCATGGCCAGAGTCTTCATATGGTCCTGGACAACAGACTGGAGCCTGGCTCATTGAAGGCAATGTGTCCATCGGGGCCAATGCCTCTAACAAAGATTTCAATCCTTCCCGAAGCCTGCCTGGATCTTCTCAAAGACATCACACTCAGCCTGCAGGTTAGCCTCATTTCCCATCCAAAATATCAGAGTTTTCAGGGTGGGTGTCAATGTGCTGGAAGAAATTATTCCACATGAGAGTGGTAGCTCTCTGGGTGCTCTCGGGGAAGACCCACATACTCATCCATGTTAAGGGCTTTCACATATTTAACGAACAGGTTCCCGTTCTTAACGTACTCAATCAGCTTCTGGTAGCAGCCAAGTGGGGTGTTCCTGGTGGGGAGCCCCAGGATGAAGTACTTGTTAGCCCTGGGTTAAACTGGATAGTACGGTTCCTAATATACTTGGCCGCCCACTCACTAGCCTGGGAAGTGTTCCAGGATAATCAATTTATTATCCTCCATCTTGACTCTAAGGCTTCTGCGGCTACAGCACACATAGTCTGGCCTGAGTATGTCCCGTAGCCGCCAATAAAGACTTCTGAGAGTTACTCTCCTCAGGCTAGACAAGCTGCAAAGCTTCTGAAAGAAGCAGAGACCTGCTGAGCTGCCCTGAAGAAGTGTAGACCAACTGAATCACCTGGAAAAGACTTGTTCCAATCTCTTGAGCTGCCTGCACATTGTGCAGTGTACTACAGACTTCCAGCTTATGTGAGCTGTCCCATGCTGGGGTATGTTTTGCTGATGGAGCTGTCTTTGAGTTACTTCTGCTCCTGTGAGTAACCCCTTACACATTTCTATTAAGCAATTCAAATAAAAAAACACTGGTTCACCAAGTTGGGAGCTTGGTAGCTGTACCTAAAGCTTCTGTCTAACCTTACTTGTGATAGCTTGCCAATTTTTGCTCCAGTGTTACAATTTCTGAATCCTACTTTTCATGACCAGACTTTTCTCTTTCTTAATCTCCACCTAAACTTGAGACAGTATCCTTCTCTGAGTTCTTACCTCCCATTCCCTTCTTTGAACATTTTAATTGCTCAGATTAGGTATGGCAGCACAGGCCTGAAATCCTAGCATTAAGGGGACAGAGGCAGGCAGATCAAGATCAAAAGTTCAATCCTGGGACTAGAGCGATGGCTCAAAGGCTAAGAGCACAAGCTGCTCTTACCAAGGACCTGGGTTCACTTCCCGGCATCTGCATGATGGCTTACAACGAAGCACCTCACCTCTAGTTCTAGCTGGTTTGATGCCGTCTGGCCTTTTGTAGATTCCTGCATGTACATAGTACATACACATGCTTTTATTGACATACACATAAAAGAAAATGGAATAGATTGGGCATGGTGGTACGTGTGTTTAACCATATCAGTTGGGGGGCAAAAACAGGCAGATTTCTGTGAGTTCCAGGCCAGCCTGGTCTATATACTGAGTTCTACGTTGGCCAGGGCTACATGCTGAAAAACTCTCAAATTAAAATAAATAAATAAATAAATAAATAAATAAATAAATAAATAAATAAAAGGGAACCTTTAATGGGTTCAAGGCCACTGTGGTGGTTTGCATGAGAATAGTGTCCACAGGCACCTATCTTTTAATACATGGTCCTCAGTTTGGAACTGTTTGGGAAGGATTAAGAGGTGTGTAGCCTTGTTAGAGGAAGTGTGTCACTGGGGGTGGGTTTTGAGGTTTCAAAAGCTCACACCATTCTCAGCACTGTTTCTCTTTGCTCTCAAGCCTCATGCTTGTGTGTCAAGATAGAAGCTCTTAACACTATACTTGCCTGTTGGCTGTCATACTCCTCACCTTGATGGTTATGGACTCACCCTCTGGAACTGTAAGCCCCCAATAAATTCTTCTACAAGTTGTCTTGGTAATGGTATCTTTTTCTTTCCACAACTTATAGAAGAGTTTATTCAGGGCTTACAGTTAGAGTCCATGATCGAAGAGTGGAAGTACCAGGTAAAAAGTGACAGGAACAGCAGCAGAGAATTCACACACATCTTGATCAAAAAAAAAAAAAAGGAAGCAAAGAGAGAGATCACTTGCAATTGTAGGAGTCCTTTTGAGACCTGAAAGCCCATCCCTATAGCACACCTTCTCCAGCAAGGGTATACCTCCTAATCACCTTCAAACAACCACTGAGGACCAAATACGCAATTGGAGACTTACAGGAGACTTCATTCAAACCACCACACCAACTATGCCTAGTCCTATGCTATCTCAAACCTCTCCTGAAGGGTGGGAGATGCCAGGATGGGGGCTACACAGTGTATACCCATGGAATCCTTTCTTCTGTCTCCTACTTTCCAATGCCAGACTGTGTGGACTTCCTATTCATGACCTCTGAAAATAAAGCTTTCTTTTCTCTGTCCTGTAACATGACCTTCTTAGGGGGAAATTAACCATCTCTCTCCCCCTTCTTAGCCTTCCTCTCAGGGATCCTTCCTGATGGAGCCACTGAGCCCTCATCTATCAGCCTTCACTGTAGATGCTTGTAGAATGTAGTTCTTATGACCTTGCTTTAGGCTCAGGAGGGGAAATGGGCTACCAGCCTTTGCCCAGAGAAGATTGGATCCATGGATGGAAACACAGAGCTCAATTTCAACCTGCCGCCTTGGCTCAATTGCTGGGTGCTTCTAATCTCCTGGGCTATCATGCACTTCCCAATATTCTTCACTCAGCACATCTTAAACTGCCCTTAGCTTAGTGTCCTGGTTACCTTTTCCTTGTTCAACAACCCAAAACTGTCACCAGCTACTTGCTACTACTGCTCCTCCAAGATCTCACATGGCTGGTTTCCTTTTCTCCCTTCAAAGCATGGTGAAATTTCCCGTCCTTGTTCTGTGTCACTTAGCCTGTCTGTGAGAATCCAGAAGTCCCGTCTCTTTCTTTCACCCAGCAATTGGCCCCTGGCATCTTTATTGATCTATCAAGAAGCAATTGGGGAATAGGACCCTAGCATCAGAACTACCCCCTATAGCTGTTTGTATTACGAATGCTAATTATGTTCCTCCCAAAACTTATTTATATGAGAATGTCTGCACTTAACTTCTGGAAACCTGTCCCAATGGGTTCTGATTGCTAATAAAGATGCCAACAGCCAACAGCTGGAGAGGGGGACAGAGGTGGAATTTGAGGATTCCCAGGCTTGGGGCCAGGAGAAGAGAGGGGGATGAAGGAGAGATTCCCCATACCAGGAAAGTGTGGAGGGAGAGATGCCATGCCTGAGAAGAGTGCAGGACAGAGAGATATGGTTGCCATGTAAAGGAGCTGGGAGACGTCGGCCCAACTGAGCAGACCTCTGAGTCAAGAAAAGCCAAGATAGAACATAGCACTGGTAAATAATAACTCGGGAATAATGGCATGGACTCTAGGCAGTGCTGTTTAAGGCATATCAAAATATAAAGGCTGTGTGTGTGTGTGTGTGTGTGTGTGTGTGTGTGTGTGCGCGCGCGCACGTGCTTAATCAGGAACATAAATCTTGGGGTTGGCAACAAACCCACTGTTAAAATTTATTACTTAGAATACTATAATACCACATCTTCTAAACAGAGCTTTAGCTGTCTGACTCTCTGGATCAACATCCAGAGCTCCTAGGAGTTCCATGATAATCATGTATCTCCCAGGGCATCAGGCTAAGAATGTCTTCTTAGAAAATATAGCATGGCTGGTTCTTGTATTCTATCAAGACATTCAGGCATTTTCTGAGCTGCACTTATCCCTGCCTTTGGGTCCCTTTGGTCCTTCTTTCTGTCTTTCCTAGGCAGCTTCCAGAACTCAGAGTTCTTGCCTTCCAGAAGCTGCCTTGAATATCTGTTTACAGCCTCTCTATCTCCAAAGCATTGGCTGAAGTTCTATGTAATGATCATGAGTTCCTATCTAAGCTAAATAGAGAAGCCCTATCATGAGAAGAGAAAACAAACAAAACTTTAATGTTAAAATAAAAGAGAAGTTTTTTTTATAATGTTTATAAAAGAGAAGTTGGCTTTTGGCATTCTGAAACAGTAATTACATTTTCCACATTGACTTTGTGGTTCTCATGGGCAATACCCAACAGCCTGGAAAGGAATCTAGAGGAAAAAATGACCAGGTCTCCTACTGGGCTCCCTCCTCTCGGGTCCCTGCTTGCTCCCTTTGCTTTAAGGAGTAACTTTTTGCCACCACTTTTTTGTGGGTGATTTGATGATCTTGGAGTTCCCTTTTCATTTTGTTTGTCCTTAAAATCATAGGCTAATTAAAGGAACACAGCAGCCTGAGGGTAGAGCTCAGAGGTAGATAACTTGCTCACCATATAAAAGCCCCAGATCTTGGCCAGGGTATCTTATCACAGCAATTTAAAAGTAATGAAGACAGCCGCCCTTACCTACACACTGAGTTTGATCTCAGCTGGCTACATGAAATCCTAGCTCCACAAAGAAAGAGACAGAGGGAGGGAGGGAGAAAGGGAGAGAGAGGTAAGGAGAGAAAAACAGAAAAAAAGCAAATTCATTAAGTAAAAATCAAACAAGTAAAAAAATATATATAGAAGAACTTTATATATGGAGAGAGAGACGGACAGACACGTATGTACACATATGCACACTTCAAGTGAAGAATACTTGAATATTTATAGGTATTTTATTTCCTAGAGTCTAGCCTTAGTTTTTGCAGGCCAGGATCAAATGGTTCTACCTATGTGGGTCTTATTTTCCTGGTTATGAAATAAGAAGTTCATCAGTATAATGTATAAATCCCTTTCAAATTTTATATCCAAGTAACCCGGCATCATGAAGAACAAACATCAAGCTTAGAATATGGGATTTTAAAAGAAAGAACAAAGTCCCAATTTATCTCTAGATTGAACAATTAGTTGTAAATTAGGTCTGGTCTTAGGAGGTCTTGAGAGTCAGCATCCAGACACTATGTAAAGCCACAGGAATGAATGAGATTACCCAAGAAAACACAAAAATAAAAGGACAAAAGTGAAAATAAGTTCCTAAAAAAATATACCGTCGTGCAGTGGTGGCGCACGCCTTTAATCCCAGCCCTTGGGAGGCAGAGGCAGGCAGATTTCTGAGTTCAAGGCCAGCCTGGTGTACAGAGTGAGTTTCAGGACAGCCAGGGCTACACAGAGAAACCCTGTCTCGAAAAACCAAAATAAATAAATAAATAAATAAATAAATAAATAAATAAATAAATAAATATTTAAAGGTTATTGATAAAAAAGAGCTGGGTGGTGGTGGCACACACCTTTAATCCCAGCACTTGGGAGGAAGAGGTTTGCAAACATCTAAGTTAAAGATCAGTCTGGTCTACAGAGAGCCAAGGACAGCCAAGGCTATACAGAAAAACCCTGTCTTAAAAAACAAAAACAAAACAAAAAAGTTAAAAAAAAAAGCATCCAGGAAAGTATAAACATGGTATCATGTATTATGCAAATCAAGTAATTTCTAAAGCTATTCTTAAAACACAATGTCAAAACAAGTCAACAGATCTAGATATGAGACAAATATTATCAACTCTTCAAACCCTGTATCTTTATTAAAACTATATCCATGTGTGGTAGTATGTGCAATATCTTTTTACAGAGAATCCAGACATTAGAATGACAATGCACTATCATTCATAAATGAAAAACAGGAGAACTTTATCACACCCTTGTTCTGACCTCAACACTAAAGCCCTCGTAACTTAGGACATTCCGCCTTCACATTCATTGTGCCTTTCTACTCTGCCTGCCTACATTTCTTACTCTCGCAGAATAAAATACTGCCTTTGTATGTCTCCTTCATGGACAGAAAGCCTCTAATATAAATGAGCTCTTCTTTCATTATGCTACACTGGATAAATAGGATATATACATACTGACACAGTTGGAGAGATTGTGGGTATTGACTCAACGGGGCTAGAGAGACATAGCAGTGGTTAAAAAAATGTGCTGCCTCTTCCAGAACCCAAGTTCAGTTCCTAGCACCCACATCAGGCAGTTCACAAATGCTTTTAACTTAGCTCCAACATCTTGTTGTGACTTCTGAAGATACTGTAATCAAGCACAAACCCAGAAACACATAGTTAAAGATAAATACAATCTGTTGGGCAGTGGTGGCACACACCTTTGATCCCTTGGGAGGCAGAGGCAGATGGATCTCTGAGTTTGAGGCCAGTCTGGCTGGTCTACAGAGAGTTCCAGGGCTTCACAGATAGACAATGTAGGGAGGGAGGGAGGGAGGGAGGGAGGGAGGGAGGGAGGAAGAGAGGGAGGGGCAAGCAACTTAGGTGGTCTGGGGCTAGCACAGTGGTAGAGCAGTGCTTTCCTAACATAGCATGCTCAAGGCCCAAAGTTCAATTTCAGGTAAGGGCAGGGGTGAGTAACAAGGTGAAGAAGGAACGTCAAAGAATAATCTAGGTCCCAAAGGCAGACTGAATGTAATTTTATTAAGTTTCTTTCAACACGAAGAAATTTTAAAACATCATAAATTAAAGCAAATGAAGACTATAATTAAGTTCAAGCTAATCTGGCATGGCTTTATTTCTCTTGGTCTGAAATTTTACAGGACTATATTAATTCCCTCACCACACAGAATGATGTTATGAACACTCACCTTGCCATGACTTCTTTCCACTTTCTGGAAACATTTATTCAAAGATAGATTGTGCCGAACAGAATTCTTCCAGCCTGTAGGTGCAGTGGCAAAGTATGGGAAGCGATCCAGAATCCAGCTGTAAATTTCTTTGACAGGCAAACACTTATTTGGTGAGTGTTCAATAGCCATATAAATGAGAAGACTAAAGGAGTATGGGGGCTTTGAAGTTGCTGATTTTTTTTCTGGGTTCTGGTAGCACGATGGCCCAAAGGATGGCATATCATCTCCCTCTATGTCATACAACGGACTAACCATCGGAAGGCCTTCACTTCCAAGCCTGAGGTTTGTTAGAAGATTACTACTCTCATGAAGCCAGTTCAAGTTTGTCAGTTCGTCATCGGCTGAGTCACTGCCCACCAGAGTGGCCTTTGGCCTAGCTGCATCCCCAGCTTCAGGCAAACTTCCCATTTTGTAAATCTGACTCAGTCCTGCAACCTTCTCAGCTCCCGGAGTCTCAGCTCTCTTATCCGGAGTCATTCCAATTACTGGACCCATTTACTCGTATATTTCTGCAATTAAAAAAAAAATTACCAATTAATGTAAGTCTAAAACTCTAAAAAGCAAATTAACATTTACATATACATATTAAATCAAGAAAATTTGTAACTGATTATGCCATACAATTAATAAATAGTAAAACACACATACATATTTGGGTTTTGTTTGATTTTTTTGAGGCAGGGTCTCTCTTTGTAGTCCAAACAGTCCTCAAACTCAGAGAGCCTCCTGCCTCTGCCTCCTGAGTGCTGGGAATAAAGGTGTATACCACCATGCCCAGCTCCCCATATAATATTTAAATACAATATAGTTTTGATAGTTATAATGTATATAAAGTACTAGTTGCTTTATATTATTTGAAAGAATAAACAATAAATAAAATGTAACTATAGCATCGTCCATATGGCTGATATATAGCATAAATAGCAAAGTGTCTAGTCTACAATAACCAACAGTAGCTATTACTAAACATAGTGGGGCTAGTGAGATAGCTTACTGCATACAGCAGAACAGCTTGAGTTCAACCACCAGAACCCATCAGGCGGAAAAAGAGAGCAAATGCCTATAAGTTGTCTTCTGATCTCTACAAGTATACAGTGATGTGTTTCCACACACAAATAAGTGGAATAATCAGATTGTATCATGACTTTATAATTCATCCTAAATATCTATATTTTACAGTAACAGTCATATTGTTCAATCTTTAAAATACTCAAATTTGAAAGTGTTTAAACGATAATTCCAAATAAATCTTCAAGTCTTAAATATTTATCATTAAAAAAAAAAAAAAAAAAACATTTCTAGGACTGCAGCGATGGCTCAGTATAAGGGCATTTGTTGCTTTAGTGGAGGACCTAGGTTAACTTCTCAACGTTCACATGGCAGTTCCACCATCCATAACTCCAGCTCTAAAGGATCCAATGCTCTCTTCTACCTTCCATGGGTACAAGGCACGTGGCACCTCCATTACATGTAAACAAAACATTTGTACACATAAAATAAAAATTTAAAAAAGTAAACTAGTTTTGTTTTTATATTTCATACCAAAGAAAAAAACCATTTCTACTCACATTTAATTTTAATTGACAGAATAATTATCTAAAGTTGCACATTTATTCATTGTGGAATGATTAAAATAGACTAATTAGCAGGACATAATGGTGCATTCCTATAACCTCATCATTTTAGAAAGCAATGCAGGACGATATTTCTAGGTTCGAGGCCAGCTTGTTTGTCATTATCAGGACTGTCATAAAACCATGATGCAACATACACTCATATACATGAACAAATGTACATGCATACATATACCAAAAAAGCCCACATAAATGAAATAAATCATTTCACACAGTTATTTTTCTATGTGGTAAGAACATATATAATATTTATTGTCTTGCCAATTTCGTATTCCCTAAATTCATATTGGCTAAGTTAAATTCAGAATAAATTTGTTGCCCAGCAGTGGTGGCGCACGCCTTTAATCCCAGCCCTTGGGAGGCAGAGGCAGGCAGATTTCTGAGTTCCAGGCCAGCCTGGTCTACAGAGTGAGTTCCAGGACAGCAAGGGCTATACAGAGAAACCCTGTCTCGAAAAAACAAAACAAAAAACAAACAGAATAAATTTGCTGGTTTTTAAAAAATCCAATATTTTATACTTAACTCTGCATTCCCAATCATCTCAGCCTCAACATGTCCCATTATTATAGGACATTTGAACTGCTATAACAAATAACTCCTCCCAGAGCACAGATGATCAGAGGAAAGAAAAAACTAGTGCCATTTAATCCATTTCAGTGTACATAAAGATGTCTTATTTTTTAAAGCCAACAAAAAGCATATAACCTATTTGACTGACTCTTGCTTAAGTCAAATGGAAGAAATACCTATAGAACTTCATTTTGCTTAGACCACAGTCAACAGGCCACTCAGGAACTATGAAATTTGTCTATTTGGATTCTGGGAGCTATTATTGATTTCTCAAATAATGATAACATCAGCCAATACTGTGCGGGCCAGATACCTTGCAAGCTATGTCAGTTAGCCATCAATTAAAGTTGAGACAATTATGAACCTTATTCTACTCAGGCTAAATATCCACACCCATGCAGGCCAACTCAGAACCAAAACTCTAGTCACAATATACCATGGTGATAGTATATAAGCATCACTGCTGAGTATTTGTCTTGTCTGCTGACTCAGGGTAAAGGAACTTCCACACATCTGATAAAAACCAAAATTGTATAGAGATAATGTTAAGTTTTCCTTAAAAAAAAAAAAAAAAAAAAGTCCCATAACAAGAGTGCTAAAACACTAAGTGAATTCTGTTTACTCAAGGCCAGAATGTATACAAGGTTTCAAGCCCTATGGAGACAAGTATGACCTTGAACTTCAGGTCTTGTAGCTTCAACCTTCTGAGTGCTAGAATTACAGGCTGTGCTGTGATGACACCTGGCTTATGAGGTGCTGGGAAGGAGCCTCCCAGATATTAGCACTGCTTTCTCATTCTGAAAGCTATAACCATGCACAAGATAAAATCAACTTATAAACAAAATTATGAAAGAAATGTACGTGCATCAGCTTGTACATTTCTTCTACTTAATATTTAAACTTCAAGTCTAAGCTTTGATTAATCTTTAAACCTTGTAAATTACAACCTTTGCACCACAGGATCATACGAATAGCCATTGTAAAGACTTCTAAAGAAGTGACTCTTGAGAAGCCTATCATGTTTGGGATTGTTTACTGCCTTCTCCCCAGTCCCCACCTCTCTTTCTTAATATTTAATGAACATCTTATCAAACTTAGAGGGTACAAGCTGTGACTCCTCATGTCTGATAACAGCCTCACTTCGCTTCACTCTGGCTCGCCCTAAAAACCTTTCCTGTGGTGCAGCAGTCAATGATAAGGCTTTCTTTACTTGAGCGGTGTCCTCAAGCAGAAAAGGAACCGCTTGGGCTGTCTCTGCTACAGTTAACACAAGTGCATCAATGTAACAGGTACTCAAAAATCAAAATCTCTTCACTAAATATTATCAGAAACGGCGCACGCCTTTAATCCCAGCACTTGGGAGGCAGAGGCAGGAGGATTTCTGAGTTCGAGGCCAGCATGGTCTACAGAGTGAGTTCCAGGACAGCCAGGGCTACACAGAGAAACCCTGTCTTGAAAAACCAAAAACAAAAAAAACAAAAAACAAAAAAACATCAGAAACTAATTTAGATGGGGGCAAATATGGTTTTCTTCTAAAACACAAGTTTATAAAAACTCCTTTATTAGGTTCTTTTTGGGTTCATAAACATGATGACTGGTATTCACACTATTATTATGTGTGTGTCCCTCAAACCCATTACAATCCTAGCATATTCCTACACTGATAAGAATTTTAAGAGACTGTTATTTTGGACTAGAGTATAAATGGCAGCAAATGTGCTTCAGTGTTGAGTAGAAAGCTCAGGATGACATTGAAGACTGACAGTATTTTCAAGGAGAAACAAGGAATTGTTTTACATGATCGTTTTAATTTTAGAGTACTAACAGTCACTCTCTATCCAAGCACTGCCTGTCACAGCAGATATGAGTATCAATGGCAAAAATATGTGAGGAAATAGTCAATGTCACTAGCAATCAAGGAAATGAAAAACAACCCAAAATCTGATGTTACTTATTATGCAGCACAGTACATGGTATATAGCAAGTATAGATATTAGTAATTTAAAAATATCAACATTTCTGTCCAAAAACACACAGAGTAGATCATGTACATCTATAACCCTCTACAGCCATCCCTCTTCCACCTCCACCCTTACAAATATTCAAAGACTCACTAAAGTTAAAAAACTACTAACTTTCATGTCCTGCAATAGAAAAATTACAAAAATTACAATTACCTATTCAATCTACTTTTTGGTAGCCACTAAAATTGACCTTCTAAAACAATAACTGAAATAAAAATAGAACTTGTAAAAACTAGACTGAAAGTATATTTAAAAGCTGTTCATATTACTAAATTAGTAATGGACTTTGTTATTAGGCTTTCCAGTTTTTCTTTAATGTATTTATTTTTATAATTTAAACTTAAGCTCAAGGTTCTTGAGAAAAATGTGCTAGATTGTTTTATTTGTAGTACACAACTAACACACCCACACCATACACAGTAACTCATAGACTTACCAGAAAACTCCAGGTCTACACAGAGACCACCTCTTAGATGATTAGAATAGCCTATCCTATCACAAAGCTTTTTCTAAAATACGAATTAGTCCATCAATTAAAAGATTTTTTTTTGTTTTGAAATTATAAAAAGATTCTTTGATTAAGTATTTCTCCCCCATAACCAAGGACATGCATGGGCATGGCAGCCAGGACCATGGGACTTTTCAGAGTGCTGTAATAACTGTTGCCCCATCTTCCGCATAATGCAACATTCACTTCCTCATTCTGTTTGTTTCATGTACTGTATTTATAACTGGACCCTGGCAAACATATCACTTAATAGAATCCTTCAAATCTCTGGGATTTAAGTAATTTAAAATAATTTAAATCTCAAAATGTTTAATATTTTATTAACATAAAAAAATTCCTTATTGCCAGCTGTGCTCAGCGCCAACATTCTCAGACATAAAAGAAATCTTTAAAAAGAGCACCATGGTGGCTCATAAGCACTTGTAGCTCCAGTTATAGGTGTATACACACACACACACACACACACACACACACACACACACACACACAAAATAAAAATCATTAAAAGGATAACCTAAGAAATCCAGAAAAAAGGGTTGTTTTTACTTATTAATACCATTCTCAGTAACAAAAGATAAAGCAACAAATACAATATATGGCATGATAAAAACAGCTATTTTTACATGTACAGAATTATATTTGTTCATATTCAACTCCTTAGAATCTACTGTCCTTTCAGAATTTTTATCAAGTTAAACAAAAAATTCATCTATTATCAAGATACTTCTGGCTGGGTTTAATGGTATCAACCTTTAATCCCAGCATTCAGGGGGCAGAGGCTGAAGGATCTCTGAGTTCAAGCTCTCCTGACCATTCTGCCACCCTGTCTCCCCTCTCCCCACCAACACTCCTATCAAGATGTAGCTCTTATCTACTTCTCCAGCACCCTGCCTGAATACTGCCATGCTCCCTGTCATGATGCCATGATGATAAAGGACCTCTGAAACTGTAAAGTAAGTCCTCAAGTAAATGATTTCTCTCATAAGAGTTGCCGTTGTTATTACAGCGTCTCTTCATACAATTACTGAGACAGGGACCATAAAATATCACAGCTTTTCCTAGGGTTTTAACATTGTATTTTTTAAGGTTCTCCATTATAAATAGTGCCCATTCCATAATATCCAATTCTGAGACTGGAAGACAGATTTAAAATCCCAAATGTAGGGGCTGAAGAGATAGCTCAATGATTACCTAGACCATTAAAAATATAGTATATTGAAATGGAAACTCCAACACACAGGAACTCTGATAATATGTCCCTAAACTACGTTTCCTTGCATGTCTGTTCCTTAAACTTGTTCATACACAGTATACCTAACTGTAACAACTGCTATTCATCCTTCACACTTCACTTTAAAAACTGTAAGAATGGTCTAACATACAGACTAAGAAGCCTTCTTCTACTCTTCCACAATTAAATAATAATAATAATAATGATAATAATCCCCTGCAACACCTGAAATGGTGTAACACACATCTTTCCAACAGGCTGAAGTTTCCATAAGGGCAAAGCTGCATGTATTTTGTTTTCTGCTCTAATGTTTGTTGTATGACGAATAAAGTTCAGTTATTATGCTACTTTGGTATCTGAGAAATGGTATGATTCAATTTTACTAAAATAATCTAATAATCAAAACTGAAATTCAGGTGGTGTATCCTAGCACTTAGAGACTGTAGCAGAATTTTAGGGTAGACTTAAATAACAGAGCAAGATGTTGTCTTTAAACACACACTCAAATTCATGTATTATTGGCTTTCCTATAGATAAATGCATGTATGTGCATGTATTAGAGAATAAAAGAACACTTGTTGATGCTTATTGATAATAGATATCATTTAAAAATCTTTACTAAAACTACCTCTGGGGCTGGAGAGATGGTTCAGTGGTTAAGAGCATTGACTGCCCTTCCAAAGGTCCTGAGTTCAATTCCCATCAACCACATGGTGGCTCACAACCATCTGTAATATGATCCAATGCCCTCTTCTGGTGTGTCTGAAGACAGTGACCATGTACTTACTCACATACATTCAATCAATCAATCAATCAATCTTTAAAAAAAAAAAAAAAAAAAAACCTACCTCAAGCACTTTGTAACAACCCTACCAGACAGTTACTATCATTGGGTTCTACTTTAGATGTGGCAACAGAGAGATTAAGTAGTATGTGACTCACTGGAAGTGCCACTACAGAGCCCACACTGCTCTGGCTGGCCCCCAACTCCCAGAGGTAAGTAAATCTTCCTGTCTCTGCATCTCAAATATCTAGGAGTACATGCAATTTTATCTGAATAAAATACTCTCTAAATAAATAAAATCCAGCAAGTCCCTCAAACACTAACCTAGCAATATTGCACTATTTAAATCCAACTATTTCTCTTTAAGTTTAGAATGCACCCACTCTACACCATGAGGGGTGGGTAGTAAACACTAATAATAATCAGGGCAGCCATGAAAATATCTTCAACTAAAAAATAAACCTAGGGTCACCTCTTGATTCCTAAGAATCTTTACTGAATCCTTAAATGTTAGATCAACTAAGAAACAGAAAAAGACAAATTTGGGGTTTTTTGTTATATAAAACTGTAAAAACCATGAAATGGCAATAATTTTAGGAGGAAAAAAAAAGGATTTGTCAAGATTTTAGGACAAAATGATGTGAGCATCCCAAAGGTTAAAATGATCCCAGACAGGATTATCCAATGCAGTAGCTACAGTGCACCAAATTTTTGGTTGTTCACAATCAGCAGATAAAGACAGCAACTAAGGCTGGGAGTGTAGCTCAGTGTTAGAGTATTTATCCACCATGTGCAAGGCCCTCGTTTCAATCCCCCGCAACAAACGAACAACAGAAAGACAACTACAGAGCAGACCCTCAGACACGTAACTCTTAGAATACAACAAAAGCTAAGAACAAAGGTCTGAAATAACAACCACAGCCTCGTTCTCTATACATAATCTAATACAGAGATGGGCAAGAGAGAAACAACCAAGTTACTGATGGGGCTATGAACAGAATCAGCCAGCAAGCATTCCCTAGGACGCTCTAGAGGACAATTTGTCAACAGGAGCTAAAGAAACTCCATAGTAGGTAAGTGGTGGACATCCACGCATGGCCTAGAGAGCCGGGTTCTAGACGGGCACCCCAATCCCACTCATCTCCCCAACCTTTCATATGGCCCTCTGAACTTGCAATCTCGACACCAAAAATAAGATAGAATTTTTTTTTTAAAATCTTGTTGTGGAAGCTGTAGTGTGCCACAGTGTGCCACACAGTATACCTTTTGTCACATATTTTTTACTTGCAAATATTCACTGTATGAGTCACTGGTCTGTTTCGAGGTCTCTGGCTTCTGCTATATTATCAGTACTGGGTCCTCATGGAGACAGCTCTGGGATATCCTGTTGTTACCCTGGGTCATGGTGGTCCTGCAGCTCTGGATCAGCAGGAACGAGGTACATTTTGCAGTGGAGCAACTAAAAGCCCTGGATCTGAGCCTGAGTGGTAACTGAGTTGGTCAATCCACCAGCTCTCCTACACCCACACCACCAGGGCAAACTCTCCAAAAGCTGCAGCTGACAAGGGACACCTCACTCACACCTTTGCCACCAGGGCCAGCTCAATTGTGCTGCCAAAGGCAAGGTTCAGAGCCCATGTTCCTGAATGCTGTAACCAGTGAAAGGCAGGGTAAGTAAGCAAAGCAGCAGTCTAGACCAGGGGCATCTGCATGGCCTTTGATGGTAACACTGGTCTAGGACATCAACACAGACTCTGGCTGCCACAAGACTACAAACCCAGACATGGGACCTGGCAGCAGCATGCTCCTCATGGCCTCAGGAGGCAGCACAGGCCACTCAGATTAACATCCTATCCTCCCTCATTCCCTGGCTCCCCCACGTGTGTGTGTGTGTGTGTGTGTGTGTGTGTGTGTGTGTGTGTGTGTG
>JANHMN010000010.1:76088652-76099388 GCA_030674055.1 Rhabdomys pumilio
CACACACACACACACACACACACACACACACACACACACACACACACCCCAGGTATGTACTAACAGCACTTGAAGAACAGAACTTTAAGGTCATCTTTCCCTGCATAGCTAGTTCATGGCCACATGAACCACATGGCACCCTGCCTCAAAAATAGAGTCAGAGAGGGAGAAGTGTGGGTAGGTAGACAGACATTAGGATATAGATAAAGTCAATGTAGACAAGATGTAATGTATTCATCTGTTATGATCTAGCAAACCCTATAACGTTTAGTGAGGAAACATCTAAAAAATAATTATAGCAGAATGTCATGCTAGGTAACTGCACAGTAAGATTTGGAGTCAAGCAAACCCACTCACTTACACAGTCTGACAGATGACTGAACCTGACTGGTCCTAGGCAACAGCACCCACTGTTTAACTCACAGTAACAAAAAAAAGTAGTGGTGTTACTGCCAGTGTAGGCATCTGAATAACAGTTTCTCTATCAGGCATTCTTTACTGCTCCTGCTTGGAACAGATCAGTATATAAGCATTTCATTCTGACAACCCATTTTCTTAAAAAACTTCAAATTATAATACAAAGAACATAGATTTTTACTATGACAGATATGTATTCAAAACTCAGCCAGCACTACATTTACATAATCTCTCATTTGTTTGTTATATATAAAAAATATAATATTCCCTACAGGGCTGTTGCTGAGAATTACATACTCATGTGTCTAGTAGCATAATAGCATGACAGGATTCAACAGGCAAGAAGCGGTAGCAATTATTGATAAGATTATTAATAAATGTTCAACCAGTACAACCAAAGAAAGGAGTATTCAGACTGGAGAGATGGCTCAGCGGTTAAGAGCTCATATTACTCTTCCAGAGTGTATGAATTCAATTCCCTGTACCCATGTCAGGTGGAATCCATACTCTGATGGGGGAGGCAGGATTTCATTCAATTAAACTTTTAAGGATGAGGATGCTGAACAAAGCCACAGTACAGCAAAATCTTAATTTAAAAAAAGCCTTTTCCCATTTTTTCTTTGTATTTCTTCTTTTAACATAAACCACAAGGGCATGTTTTTTTATCAGTTTCCTAAATCCTTTACCTCTAAGCTTATGTATAAAATTCAACTAACTATATTAGCAACCCATGGTAATACACACCTTTAATCCTAGTACTAGGAGATAGAGGCAGATGGATATCTATGAGTTCCAAGCCAGGGCTACAAAACAACGGCACTTGGGAGGCAGAGGCAGGTGGATTTATGAGTTCGAGGCCAGCCTGGTCTACAAAGTGAGTTCCAGGACAGCCAGGGCTACACAGAGAAACTCTGTCTCAAAAAAAAAAAAAAAAAAAAAAAAAAAAAAAAAAAATCCGCTATTAGCACCATATCACTGAAGATTCTAATATTAAATTTTGCTCAGTGAATCCACAAATTAAGAGTATTTCTACAAATCAGAAAAAATTTTCAAAGCTGGATGTATGCTATATATCTGTGATCCTAAGATTTAGAAGGCTGAAGCAGGAGAATCAATAGTTTGAAACTAGTCAGCAAGATCTTGTCTGAAACATAAGAGAGGGGCCAGCAAGACGACTACCAGGTGAAAGGACCTGTCACATCCTTGTAACTTCTGTTCCTTCTTGAAAACCAACTCTCACAAGTGTCCCGACACCTACCTGTGCATGTGCCCTTGGTCTTTTCCCAGTGTGTTTGCCTATTCAAATATTTCCATACATCACTTTCAATTCAAAGCACTTCTCAAATAAAAAGGCTTCTGCTGCCAAAAAAACTATGTATTATCAAGAAAGAAGTATCAGAAAGGCAAAGAATGGCTGGAGAGATGGGTCAGTGGTTAGTCGTATTTGCTAATCTTGCGGAGCGGGGTTCAATTCTCAGCATTCATATTGGGCGCCTCACAACTACCAGTAAATCCAGGTACAAAGTGTTCTGACACCCTTTTCTAAGTTTCCTTAGGCACTTGCACACATGTGATCTGCACACATTACACTCAGTTACACACATACACGTACAATTCAAATTTTTTAAAAGGCAAGAAAATTCTTGCCTTCTTTATACCTGAAAACTCTAGCCTAGTGTGGTGCCTCACACCTGTAATCCCAGGACTCAGGGTATAGATAGCATCCGGAGCTCAAGGTCAGCCTCAGCTACACAAAAGGCTTTGAGACAGTCTCTCTCTCCTCTCCCCCCCCCTCACACACGCGCGCGCGCGCGCGCGCGCACACACACACACACACACACACACACCCCAAAGCTATGAAGCTAGATGACAACAAATTAAATTATTCTGGTAATTTATCAAAATATAACTACTTGGGAAGAATAAAAATCTGTGTTGACCTCAAAAGGACAGCTATTTTTATGGTACACATGCTAAAGTTGTATGGCAGTAGCTTACAAATGGCTACTTAAAGAGCTTTATTTAGACTTTTAGGGCTTTGGTAACTTTGTATGTGTAAATGCTAATGAAATCAAAGACACAGTAAGGCAATAAATTCTACTTTATTATTATACTAGACATACCTCCTGGGGTATAAAAATGTCTCTCTTGCTCACAACTCCAGTCTTAGCACCTAAGTACAATAAATGCTCCAAAGCATTTGCCCAGGTTTTTTGTTTATTTGTTGTTATTTTATGTAACAGAAAATTAGGTAGGAAAATAAAAAAATCTCTCATAGCAAAGGTAACTCTAAAAACTAGTTGTGGAATAAAAAGAAACATTAGAGAAAAATCAGGGAAATCTGAATAGCTTGCCTAATTAACAGTAATACAGGAATCCTGATTCCTTAATTGTGACAATGTACCAGAGTATGTAAGAAACAAACCAGAGAAATTGGGCAAGATTTTCCATGTTCTCTGCAAATGCAAACTATTCTTAAAAGAAGTTTAAATAAAAACTAATTGAGGATAAATGTTCTTTTGTCTCTTTGGGGCAAGACAGTGACAGCATTCTATTGTTGTAGGACTAAAAGTATCAGGAACGTAACACCAGTATTCATTACAAGCCTCCGTCACCATAGCTAATGCCTATTACATTCTAGTTTCCCAAGCAACATTCTTAGTTCACAATACTAACCACTAGCTCTTAAGAAAATTCCTAACACTAGCCGTCACCTCTGTGGGCCACTCCTCCAGGTCCTGTTCACTCTGCCATCTCCCGTTCATCTCTCCTCAGCTGACTAAGCTCAGCACCCTGACTGCTGACACCAGCTCTAACTTCATCGCATCATTACGTGTTCCTTCAGTGGCACTCATTCCAGTTCCTCCCAGTTCCTCGGAGTGCTGGACCACACTGAGTCTAATGAATCTTCCTCAAATGAGGATTTTCATTCTCCAACTCATTCTGAAGGAAATGAGACCACATTTAAATTCAAAAGTAGTTCTTCTCTTTCCACTTTTACTTATTAAAAACAGATCTTTCTATTCAACTTCACACCTCACACCACAAATCCTATTTTTTCTTTATTCAGACTAGGCAGAGAGTATATATCTAAAATAAGGCTCCAAGGGCGTCTTGCTGACAAATACATATATTCTATGTATCTTGCTGGTCAGACAAATATTTATTTAGGGCAATAAAACCTAAAAGATAATAAAACGTGAAGGAATTCCTCTCGTTTAACACCACTGCTCTTTTGATAGAACTTACTCAGCACATGGTATTCAATTTTTTTTTTTTTTTTATTTTGGTCAATCAAAGAGTCAGCAGAGAATACTACAGCCTGGAAGAAGAGGAGAATTCATGTTGTTACAAAAGGAGAATTCATGGTTGAAAGTAAAGATGGATCTAGAAGTCTGTGATTCCAGGGCTCACAGCACAATCAGTATTTCAGCCAGGCCTTAAACTTGAGTGTCCAAGTGTATCTCCACAGATGAACAGACACTATCAATATAAATACAAATTGTAGTACTATGCTGAGGTATAATAATTAGGTTTCTGCAGAACAGTAGAAGACTAAGATGGAGAGCAGCGCCTTGGAGGTCCCGTGGATCTGGGTCTTGTTTCAACAGTGTCTGCACAGAACAGACCTGGGGACTCCCACTTTATTACCTTCCAGCCACCTTACAAGTCTCTCAAATCGCAGCTACCAGGACCATCTCCTTGAGTCTTTGGCTCCTAAGAGTAGCCAGCACCATCTTTGCAGTTAGCCCTTACTCCAGATCAGCAATGACCTCTCAGATGTAAGAATTATTCCATCGAAGTAGACGCTGCTGTGAACTGGTCAACTTGCATCTGCCAGACTCCTACATCTCCCTCTCTCTGGGCTTCTTTTTGGTCGGGATGACGTGGCTTTGGAGGGCATAGGCCACTTCTTCCTCAAACTGGTCAAGGAGAGGAGCACCAAACATCACCTCAAGTTGCAGAATGATCTTGAGGGCCGTGCACTCTTCCAGGATGTGCAGAAGCCATCTCAAGATGAATGGGGTAAAGGAGGCCACGGGAGCTGCCTAGGCCCTGGAGAAGAAGGTGAACCAGGCCCTCTTGGATCTGCATGCCCTGGGTTCTAACCCCACAGACCCTCATCTCTGTGACTTCCTGGAAAACCACTTCCTGGATGAGGAGGTGAAGCTTATCAAGAAAATGGGCAACCAACCTCCATAGGCTGGCAGAGCCACAACCAGCACAGACTGGCATGCCCCAGGCATTTCTGGGTGAGTATCTCTTTGAGCGGCTCACTCTCCAGCACTAAGAGGCCTTTGTACATTCAAAGGGGCTCCCTCCTCTGCTCTGCACCAGCCCTCCTCAGGACCTCCACCTGAATGAACCTCTCAAGCCACTAGGTAGCTTTGTAACCACACTGGAGCCTCTCCCATATCTTGGACCAAGTAAAAATAAAGCCTATTGAAACAGAAAAAAAAAAGAAAAAGAAAAAAAGAAGATTAAGATAGAAGACAGAAGATTGTAACCAAAATGTGAAAGTTAACAAAATAAATTTTATATGCATGTTTAATTTAAAAGGGGGTGGGGTTAGTGGTGTACATCTTTCATCCTAGTACTCCTGAGGCTGAGACAGGTGCATCTATGAGGCCAGCCTGGTCTGCAGAGAGAGATCCAGGACAGCCAGGGGATACCAGGGCTACACAGGGCTACTCTTTCTCATAAAAACAAAACCAACCAAACAAAATAAATACATTAATAATAAACGAAGGGTGGCCATTTGGGTGATTACCTATTAGCACGGAAGTTTTCCCACGGAAAACAAGTCATGTTTTTCCAGGAAACTTCTACCCACCCAAGCCTTCTACAACATCTTTCTCCACTAACTCTTACACTTACTTTCTTAATCCTAGTTTTATCACAGTTTAACTCCTGCACTGTCCTCAATTGTGTTTTACTTCTTTAACCTAAAGCCCTGAGCTCTCAAAACGATTACTGGAACTGTTTGTATTTACATAAAACCCAGTTATTAAATTACACAATCTAAAACCAACAACAAAAAATTGGAAATAAAAAATATCATTCTTGAGTTAAAAAAAAGAAGACATGAATTTGGGTGGGTACAGAGATGTGGGTGGCTCTGGGGAGTTCCACTGTTATGACAGTCTGGTTTTTTGGTTTTTTTTCTAGACAGGGTTTCTCTGTGTAGTCCTGGCTGTCCTGGAACTCACTCTGTAGACCAGGCTGGCCTCGAACTCAAAATCCACCTGCCTCTGCCTCTCAAGTGCTGGGATTAAAGGCGTGGGCCACCACGGCCAGGCTGTTATGACTGTCTTAAACAATAAAAATATTTTAAAAATAACCATCCTTTTGAGCTGTTGAAACAAACAGCAAGAAAACATATACAAGCTAACTATGGTAGAGTGAACCTATAAAACCAGTTCTAGGGAGACAGAGGCAGGTGGATCAGGAGTTTAAAGTTGCCCTCATCTACACAAGAGGCTCATCGTGTCAAGATCCTGTCTTGAACAATCAAAGCAATCAAAACGACAGGCAAGCCACCCCATGGTGATGTAACCTACAATCCTAGCATTCAGGATGCAGAGGCAGGCGGTTCTCTGGGAATTGCAAGCCAGACTAATTTATATAGCAAGTTCCAGCCAGCCAGGGCTACAAAGTGAAGCTTGTCTCAAAACAACAGAAGATGCAGAAGCAGGAGGGTTAATCCAATTCTGAAGTCACCCTGGACCACATAGTGAAAGCCTTCTCAAAACACACTTGCAGTTTGAGAAGTATTTTAAAGTTTTACTTTGCTTTAAATCTTATCACAAACCGTTTTCAGTCCTTCAGTCTTCCGGGTTTATGTAAATGTCTCTTCACTTCTCTTCAGTTAATTTACTTTTCTTCCTCAACTATCAACTGTTCTCAGTGGTCAGTACACACTCACTTTTCAGTCTATCTTCTACAGAAAGCTTTATGGCACCTCTTGAATACCTTCATTAACTTCACACAATCATTACAGAACAATCAAAATCCTGGTAAATGGAGTTGGAATGGTTTCTCCACAACTCTACAAATGTAAGGTGTTTCTTCCGGTTTAACAACCAAAACTAAATAACAACAGAAAAATGTTACGGAAACAAATTAAAATTCCCCCCCCCAAAAAAAAATCAAAAAAATGACGCATGATGCATTGGTAATCTAAGAATGTAAAGACATTTTAAAACTTCACTCCTGAAAAGTTAATTTTTAAAAAACTTTTATCATTTTCTTTCACTTTATTATATACTACACATAATTTCCACTTATGATGAATTCTGCTCAAATGTGACTGCACAGAAGAATAGTATTTATCCTTAAAAAGATAATTTCATTGCTAATCTATGTAAAAAAAATGAGTTTTTTCATAAGCCCTAAATAACGCCAGAATGTGATCATTTCAGATTCATTAGTTAATGGCTTTGAAATTCAAACGATTTTTTTTAAAGAGTCAGGTGATTCTATAAAGACATCGTCCTATCGCTCTTCGATGATATCTAACACTGCTGAAATTTTAAGATGAATCATCGAAGTTGTAGCTAATGGCAAAAATGGCAATATACACTTTACCAGAATTGCAAAGGAAAGCCATTACACGATTCAGGTGAAACAGCTAGACAAGATCAGTTCGGCTTTTTCCACTTCCCCATGTCAGAGGGAAGAACCCAAGATTATACCATTACAAAGCCCCTGCTGCGGGAGAAGCCTCAAGCCCTCTGGCCGCTAGAGCACTCTATTGCATTCAGCCGGCCACGTGGCTGTCACAATCAGAAGACAGGAGAAAGAGCACCAACTAACCTGGAAAGAACCGCTCACAGCGGAGTTTCAAGTAGAAAAAAAAAAAAAAAGTCATTTCTCAGCACTTACGACTCCTCCCACCACCACCCAAAAGGTGAAAAACGAAGGCTTTAAAGCAGAAACCAAGTGCAAGATGATCTCGAGAATGTGGTGTCCCAATGAAAGAGCTACCCCAACTTGCGTGAGGTGCGGTGGGAACCCAGGCATTTTGCTGGAGGGCAGCCGAGGGCGGAGTTTGGAGTGCAGAGCCAGCACCTCGCACGTGGACTCCCTCCTCCTACCTTCTCGGACCGGCTTCGGGCCGCCGGTCACTGCACCCGCCGGCACCCAAGCTCAACGCAGCCGACCACCGCGCACCCTTCCCCGCCCGGGCGCGGGCGGGAGGGCAGAAGTAACCTCGGCCCCGAAGGAGATGGCGAACAGGAAGTGCCCATATTGCAACAGTCCAAGTCCCAACCCCCCCGGCCAGCCACGCTCGGGGGCGCCGGTCCCGGGAGCCGCGAGAGCGGGCCGGGGTAGCCACCCCACATCCGGGCCCCGTGCCCGAAGTTCACGCGGGTCGCGCGCGGCGCCTCCTGGGCACTACTTCTCGGGGCCCAGCCATCCCGCCTGGCCCGGACCGGGACTCCACGCCGCGCGCGTCCCGCTCCGACGGGAGTCCGAGCGGCGACGTGGCGCGGGCTCCCGGGGCTCTTAGAGCAACTCCCCGGTCGCAGGTTTCCGGCGAGCTCGCCCGGCTGTCCTCTGCCCACTGTGGCTCCGGCTGCGCGACGCCCCGTCCGGACGGTCTTTACCTCAGGACAAACTACTAACTCCTCATGGGGCCGTGCTCGCCTCGGTTCCACACCCCCGGGAGCCCACGCTCCGCCTGAGCCGCGCGCCGGGAACACCCCCGCGCCGGGCGCCAATTCTTCACGGGACAAAAATGTCCCGGCGCGCCACGGGACAGCCGCCTCCGCGCCCCACGCCCAGCGCCGGCCGCACGCGCTGCCTCCGCGCCGCGCGATCCCGGGACTCACCGTCAGCTCGGCCGCGAGGGGAGGCGAGGGCCGGGCCGGGCCAGACACAATATGGCAGAGCACCGCAGCTGCTCCCGTGGCTCCCAGCAGCCGCCTCCGGGACACCCAGCCGTGAGCAGGCAGCGGCAGCTGCGGTGGCGGCCGCCGCAGCACCACATCCCCCGCCCGCCCGCCCGCTCGCTTCCTCCCCTCCTCCCGGCCCCGCTGCCATGGCAACGCGGCGCCAAGGCGCTTGGCCCTGCCCCTCCTTCCGTCCCGCCTCCCCCGGCCCGCCCTTGCCACCCTCCCGCCTCCTACCAGGGCGGCGGCCGCCCCTCTGAGTCGTCCTGAAGGCGGGTGGGGGAAGGTGGCGTCCGGAAGGGCGGGGCGGCTCGGAAGGCTAGGCGAGGGACACCGAAGGACAGAGCAGGGCGAGCAGGCGGGAAAATGAAAAGACCTCGCCTGTCTCCAGAAGGACCTATGGGAGGGCAACAGAGGCGCGGCGTGGCTGCTGAGTGGACGAGCTGGCGCGGGACGCGCAAGTGTCCGCCCGCAACGCGTGTGCTGGGACTGCCGCCACGGTCCGAACAGCCCTGGGCTTTGAAAGTGTGGGGCCCGGGAAGCTTTATTGAAAACGGCGCTACCTTCCTCTGACTGAAGTGCAGTGGAAACTCGTGCAGAGCGGTTTTTGGTGGGGGAAATGGGCTTTGGAATCAGATCCAAAATTGAAAAAGTTAAAGCTTTACTAAAGTTAAGATTTACTGTGGGTCTGCTTCCCAAATTTAAAAAAAAAAGTAATAAAAGGCAAAACAAAAAATGTACAGGGCCCTCATTAATTACTTTATACAGTAATAAGGACTTAGTATGTATTGCTGGTACAGTGCTGCTGGATAAAACGGGAGTGCCCAGTTAATTCTGAATTTCAGACAAATGTAAAATAAATTTTAATATTAAGGACATTCCCTTTGGGTATACTTCCTGGTTGTTTAGGGTTCTGGTGAATCTGCAAACTCTACACTTTCAGAAATTCCACTTTACATATAAGGGAACTGAAGCCTAGAAGCAGCTTATCAAGCTGCCCTTGGTGGTGCAGGTTTATGTATCAGTACTGGGTACAGTAAGGCTGGAGGAGTGCCATGATTTAAACGGCACCCTGGACTCCATATGGAGTTTCTGTCTCAAAGGAAAAGCAGGGTATAGAACCTCATTCCTGTAATCCCGGATCTTGGAAGGTGGACATAGGAGACTCAAGTGTTTAAGGCCATCTACATTGGAGTTAAATGAGGGAGAGAGGGAGAGGGGGGTGGGGAGAGAGAGGGAGAGAGAGAGAGAGGAAGAGAGAGAGACAGAGAGAGAGAGAGGAAAAGGAGGAGGAGGAGGGTGGGGGAGAGAGGAGAGAAGGAGACTATTCCATCGAATATCTCTGAAAAGGAAACTATAATCTGAGTTTACTGTTGTCACTATGAATCTAGAAATTAAATCTTTCAATTTCTAGCCTTTTACCTGACAGATGTACTAATAATACTAATACAGTATTTGATATATAGAGTGTACTTTATATTCTGTGTAGTTCTCTTTCCCATTCATCACTGCATCTATTTTAAACTCAAGAAGCTAAATGTTCACTGGGCGGTTGTGGCGCACGCATTTAATCCCAGCACTTGGGAGGCAGAGGCAGGCGGATTTCTGAGTTTGAGGCCAGCCTGGTCTACAGAGTGAGTTCCAGGACAGCCAGGGCTACACAGAGAAACCCTGTCTCAAAAAACAAAAAACAAAAAAAAGAAGAAGAAGAAGAAGCTAAATGTTCTTCCTGAACTCTGGAAGCTGGAAGAATCATAGAATTTGAAAGCTGGAGATAGTTCAGAGATAAATCACCGCAGGAGCCAGCTTACCATAAAATAGATAAACACAGAAAAAGTATACACCTTGTCCAAGGTCAAGTAATGAATCTTCTGCATCTTCATCCACTAAGCCTTCTCTGCTGGTCCACTGCAGTGACTGATCACACCCAGGAAGACTCGGCACGTTTATACAATGTCAACCTGTGAAGCTCAACAGTCTTAGCAAATCTGCTAACACTTAGTTCAAAGTCTGAGGATTCTTGTATACCAAGAGGCTAATTTAGAGGACTTTGAACATCCACCAAGGAAAAGCTCTGATTAAAGATAATGATGATCCAGAGGGAGCAGCTTTTCCCTAGAGTTCACAAGAATAATCAGTCTAAAAGAGCAGGACTTTTTTTTTTTTTTTTTTTTTTTTTTTTGGTTTTTCAAGACAGGCAAAACTTTTAACTCTTTACAAAAAAGAGCCCTAGGCTTCAGATTTCTTGTGGAGCTTTATTCCTTTTCCAGAATTCTTCAGTTGTATAATTCTATGCCCTGGGGAGACATGAACACATACCTACTCACCCAAATAGGGGACAAATACAAGCCATCAAAGTGCAATTTATTGAAGCAATGTGTTTTGTTGTGGTTTCTTAGAGGAGTACAGGGGTGGGGTGGGTGT
>JANHMN010000010.1:76099398-76114099 GCA_030674055.1 Rhabdomys pumilio
GTGTTTTGTTGTGGTTTCTTAGAGGAGTACAGGGGTGGGGTGGGTGTGTTAGTGGAGGAACAGAAGTGACTCAAAGACCAACATCACCAAAGCCCACTCCAGTACGACGGTGACTCCTCATGAAAGTTGGAAACCGGGGACCTACGGCACAACAGAGCTGGGGTAGCTCAGCAGGTTGGAGACAGCCCTTTCTAGGGAGTTCAGTTGGTCTCTGCTTCTTCCAGCTCTTTTGGCTTATCTTTAAACAGATTTTAGGCAGTTTGTTTGGTCTGATAGTACCTCCCAGCAGTCCTGACATATATGCTTGGGCTGAGAGGAGCCTAGTTCATCTGATCAATTTCAGGGACTTCCTGAAACCTTTGTTAGTTCATTTCCTTGTCTTACAGACTTCCCCCTTGGGATAGAAGGAATGTTTAGCTTCCCTTTAAAATATCTTGCATCTTAATGAGCTTTCCTCCAAACTGGACTGGTTTTATTTTAGAGGAAACAGCTATAAAATAGTTTTAAAGAAGCCTACTCAGTGATCAGTTTACTGGAAAACAAACACATTAGAAAATACATTGTCTAAGAATAGGGAAGCACGTTTGCAAGCACTTGCAATTCAAGCACTCTGACAGAAAGGGCTGGATCTCTCCAAGTTCCAAGTCAGCCTGTCTACATATAAGTTCCACACTAGCCTAGAATACAGAGTTTAGTAATGTCTCAAAAATAAATTGGGGTACCAACCATGGCAGTATATACCTTTAATCCCAGAATTTGGGAGGTAGAGACAAGCAGATCTCTATGAGTTTGGGACCAGTCTGGTTTACATAGTAAGGAAAAGGCCAGCCAAAGGCTAAATAGTGAAATCTTACCTCAAAAAAGAAAAAGAAAAAAGAAAATGAATACAAGCTGAAGAGATGGTTAGTGGTTAAGAGCACTTGGTGATCTTACAGAGATCTGGGCTCAGTTCCCAGCACCTACTCCAGTTCTAAGGG
This sequence comes from Rhabdomys pumilio, assembly GCA_030674055.1. Classification (NCBI taxonomy): domain Eukaryota; kingdom Metazoa; phylum Chordata; class Mammalia; order Rodentia; family Muridae; genus Rhabdomys; species Rhabdomys pumilio. The sequence goes on from JANHMN010000010.1 coordinate 76,100,376, forward strand.
AGCTGATGTCCTCTTCTGACCTCCAAGAGCACCAGGTGCCCATAGGTGCATGTGCAGACAAGTATTCATACATAAAATATGTATAAATAAATAAACAATAAATTAATAATAAATAAATAAACAATAAATGAGCCTTCATATTTAGGCTAAAGGTAAGAGAAATAAAAATGTAGATATTCATGTCTGAAGTGTGGTTATCATCACATATGGTAATGGATTAAACAAATGTTATTATATCAAGGAGAAATAATTCTAAAAGTTTTGATTAAATAATGTAGACTTAATGACTTTTAGCAATAAGAACCATTACTGTGTTTTTGTTCATTGTTGTAGTCTAGTTCTTAGAGCAGCTTATGGTACAGAGATACAGAGGTAGTGAGCAATAATACTTGTATAAAAGCAAGTTATTACTATCCTCAAAGATGAAATACAGTATTCCAAGGTACTGGCATGCCACTTGGGCTAAAATGTTAGAATTGCCAATGAAACGCTTTCAATATGCTTTATTATTATTATTTCTTATTTGTTGAATAAATAGGTCTTGAATAGGTGAACTCTCTATGTAGCTAAAATGACCTTAATCCTCCTGCCTCCACCTCCAAAGTACTAGTATTACAGGTGTGAACCACCTTGCCCGGCCTCAGTCATCTTTCTCCTCCTCCTCCTCCTCCTCCTCCTCCTCTTCTTTTTGTTTTTTCAAGACAGGGTCTCTTTGCATATCCCTGGCTGTCCTGGAATTCGCTCTGTCGCCCAGGCTTTCCTGGAATGCAGAGCACCACCTGCCTCTGCCTCCCAGGTGCTGGGATCAAAGGTGGGTGCCACTGCTACCCTTTCATTCTATCTAGGAGCAACCACGGCTATCAAATCAAATTCGTTAAACCCCAATATTAACAGGAATTTGGAGCAACCCACAAGTTGAGAAATAGGAACTTAAAAATGAAACAAAAATATTAGCTTAAAGGCAGAAGAGAGCTAAAAACTCCAGGAATTACTTCCCAGGAATTACATTATCTGAGGAGTAATGGAAGCACACAGTTTCTCAGCTCCTTCTCCAGAACCACTTCTGCCTGGACACTGCCACTCTTCCCACCTTGATGATAATAGACTGCACCTCTGAACCTGTAAGCCAGCCCCAATTAGATGCTGTTCCATATAAGAGTTGCCTTGGTCATGGTGTCTCTTCACAGCAATGGGAATGCTAACTAAGACACACTATCTCAAGGGAACATATAGAGGAAACATCTGGTTCTCTTCTGGTCTCTTCACCATGTGTACATACATACACCACACAAACTACACATCGTACATCCACACAGACATCACACACACCACATAACCATACACACCACCACTCACACACCACATACCCCTCCCACATTACACGCATACTCACACGCATCATACTTACACACATTACGTATATACAACACATATACCATACACACCATATATACACCAACACATTCTACATATAGAAGCATATCACACACTCTATCATACACACACTTCACACTTAGACACAGATACTATGTACACACACACCACATACACACACCACAGCTCTCTCTCTCTCACACACACACAGACACACCACACAAATCTCTCTCTCTCACACACACACACACATACACACACACACACTAGCATGCAATAGTATCAAAACAAATCTCTAAACTGGGGCAGCCCTGTGAACCCTCTATAAACCTTGCACCCTGGAAGCTGGAACAGGAGGATCAAGAGTTTGAGACCAGCTTGGTCTACAACATAGCAAGTCTTATATTAAAAAAAAAAAAAAAAAAAATCCAGAAGTACAGGAAAAGAGAGGGGCAGAAAGCAAATGTGAATCGCTGTGTTAGTGTAAACTTAAGTGTATTCAGAAACAGGTGAGTACCTGAGCTGACTCTCGCTTGAGGAGCCCATGCCAACACTTGGATGTGCATCACCTTTTTCACTGTGTGAGGGCCTGGGGTCCACAGAGAACAGAACTGGGCATTGGAACCCTGGAACTGGAGTTACAGACAGCTGTGAGCAACCTTGCAGGTGCTGGGATTCAAACACAGGTCCTCTAGAAGAGCAGCAAATGCTGCTAACCACCGAACCATCCCTCCAGCCCTGCCTTGATTCTTCTAACCATCTGTTTTCTCCTCACCTTCATACTTAAGCGTATACAAAGATATAAAAATAGCTTTTAGTGACATCTCCAACTATGCTTCTTAAAGAAACAAAAGATAGAGAAAGAAAGAGCCACTGGAAACAAACGAGGTAGGGTAGACAGTGGGGGTAGGGTATGGAATAGAAGAGAGAAAGGGACCTAGCAAAACTCAACGTAGCACATCCATGGCTGTTTACAACAGAGGACTATCAGTCATTTGGAAAGTTGGATAGAAAAGCTTGCTCAAGTTATCTAGTGGCAAGAAACAGAAATGCAAGCCAACTGGCTACTTAAGAGATATCTGATACAAAAATAGGCAGGGATTATGTGAGAGCCAGCCCTGGGAAGCTAAGCTAGTATTGCAAGAACTTGCCTCTCTCGTTTCTCTCTCCTCAGCAGGTTAGTCTTGACATTTCTTTGTGAGCTTGCTTCACTCTTGTGAATGGGTCTCTTTGCTCACTCATCTGATTCCATGTGGCCTAATAAAACTGCCCCAAATAGCAGCATCCACATTCCACGTCTACCTGATTTGTCTAGCTAGATTGCTGAGAGACCAGAAGTCTCAAGGACCGGGTCTCAGGGACCACCAGGAATTGTAATTAGACAGCTGTAGTATCTAAGCACTAACATAGGAGGCTCAGGAAACTATTGCCCTAATAGCTAAATCCAGCCTGTTTCCTGTAAATTAAGTTAAAAATGTTGTTCATTCTTTGATTTGCTTTGGGGTAGGGGAGGGGACACATGTGTCACAGCACAAGTATAGAAGTGAGGGAACAACTTGTAAGCATAAGAAGAAAGAGCCAGTTCTTTCCTTTGGTGACCTGAGTCCGAGGGACCAAACTCAGGTCAGCAGGCTCCTCAGCAAGTGCCTTTATGCACGGAGCCATCTTCCTGGCCATCTTCCTGTAAACGAAACGTCACTGGTTCATCACTGTGCATATATATCTGTCTGTTGTCCAAGGGTACTTCTACATTACAGCGAAATAGCTGGGTAATCGCAACAGAGAAACTACAGACTGCAAGGGAAACCTAGACCTTTACAGTGCAAGTTGGCTGAGGCTTGCATTAAGGCAGTCAGATGTGGAGATACAAGTGCATGGAAAGACTCAGGGGCAAGTCGGCTCGGACGATCTCAACTCTGAGGGCGGACAGCCCCCAACTCACTCTTCAGGAAAAGGATAATGTCGGGAAAGGCTGCTGGGAACGTATTCTGAGAGAAGAGCTGTTTGAAAGTTCTAACATGGGAAAGACAAGGGTCAGTCTCAAGGATGAGCTGAACGCTTTAAGCAAAGGGTGCAAGGGTGTGGTGTGGTGAAGTCCATTGAGAGGTTAATTTAAGGGAGCCTCCCACCCTAGACACCTTTGAATAATTCACTCATAGCAAATTTTGCGAATGCTCTGTAGTTGGTTCTTGCCAAGATGAGCTGGCCAAGGTACAAGGTTTGTGATATGTGAAGCCTTCTTAAATGCCCAAAAGTTTAAACATTACTCAGAGAGACAGATATACAAACAGAATGAGACAGACAGATGCTAAGTCGCTTGAAACTTCAGGCTGGGAAGATACAATGAAGTCTAGAATTTGTTGTTTTGGTTGAGACATAAAATCATTGTGGGGAAAATACTTCATTAAATGTCTGTTTAGGGGACTGGAGAGATAACTAAGAGCAACTCCAGCTCCAGGGGTATCTAATGCCTTTAGCCTCATGCACACATACAAATATGTACATACATACATACATACATACATACATACATACATACATACATACATGCATACACACAATTTAAAAGTCTACAGGGCTGGATGTGGTGGCTCACGCTCACAATCTTAGCACTCAGGAGCTACAGAGGGAACCTTTGGGTTCAGGTCCAGCCCAGGTTACAAAAGTCTGTTTAGTCAATAAAAATGATGAGTTCTAAAAACCTTAGAGAACCTTCAGTTCTTGCTATTCAAAGTTGGTTGAGAACAGTCAGCTGCTTTGGTACCATGGAGTGTTCTGGAAATGTAAAATCTTAGGTCCTGCTCCAGACCACTGGGTAAAAATCTCCATAAAAAAAAAAATCACCCAGGCAATAGTGGCACCCATGTCTTTAATCCCAGCACTCAGAGGCAAAAGCAAGCAGATCTCTGTGAGTTTGAGACCAGCCTGGTCTACATACAGAGCAGGACAGCCATATAGTTTGTTTGTCTGGGAAAAAAAACAGCAACAACAATAACAACAAAAACCTCATGGGTAATTCTGTGACAGAAGAAAAGAATCAATACTATAAAAATATATTTGAGCCGAGCAGTGGTGGCGCACGCCTTTAATCCCAGCACTTGGGAGGAAGAGGCAGGTGGATTTCTAAGTTCAAGGCCAGCCTGATCTACAGAGTGAGTTCCAGGACAGCTAGAGCTATACAGAGAAACCCTGTTTAAAAAAACCAATACACACACACACACACACACACACACACACACACACACACACACACACACATTTGTCTATAGGGGACAGGGGCAAGTATGTCAAAGGCACCTGTGGAAGTTAGAGGACAACTTGTGGAAGCTGATTGATTCTTTCCTCTGCCATGTGGGCTCCACGGAGGATTGAACTCTGGTAGTCAGTCTCAGTGGCCAGTACCTTCACCAGCTGAGCCACCCCACACAATACTTCAATGAGGCAGACTTTATATGGGGCCACCACAGTAGGTAGTGACGATCTCTGCAATGGCACTTCCCAGTAGGAGACAGAAGACAGGATCAATTCCAAACAGATAACCTGGGCAAGTGGGAATACCTAACAAGGTGGAGGTCAGAGGATGGAAAATTCCTAAGAGCAAACCTTAGGGGTAAGGGAGTATTCAGGCTATACTGACCCAACAGCATTCTTGCTGAAGACAGACAAGGTGTCAGACAGCCATCAGCCTAGGGGACAGTGGCAGATGCAAAAGCCAAGCAGGCCAGAGAGTTCTTGAAGCTAAACTGACTTTGTAGAGTTCTTTGTTAAAATTGATTTTGTAATAATGAATGAGACTGGGGGGAAGTGTATAAGCTTGTCTACAGCTGGCCAAGCAGAGAGCCTTTGTGATGCCAAAAGATACCAAAACATAAGCAGCCCTGTAGTGCACAGTGGTTTTGGCTCTGAATGGAAGTTATTTTGGTTCATGTTCTTTGAAGGAGTCTTTTTTTTTCTTTTTCCTAAAATTGTTTTTCTTTTTAAATTAAATCTTGTATGGAACCCAACTCTAAATTGATAGCGTAGGTTTGCCGTGATGGAAACGGGAGCACATCGTAGAGAGAGAAAGCCCAGGAGTTTCCACGAGTGTTCCTCCCTGAACACAGTTTGGAGACTGTAACGCAAGGAGCAAAACTAATATAAACGTTCAGATCCCCAGGGTTAGGTTAGAGTACTTGCTTAGGGTACTGGAGATGCTGGTTTCAGTCAGCAGCACTGATAGAGATTGAAAAGAAAACAGAACATTTGGGGTCCAGGCAATCACCCTCCTGGGCCCTCCTCTGCTTCATTCTACTGAGTGTGCTCACCACTGAGAACTCCTGCACTCCTGCTGGTGAGGGACAGGCCCTGCCTTGAGGCGGTTGGGATGGTTTCACAATGATTAGTTTGTTTATTGTTGCTGTGTGTGTGTGTGTGTGTGTGTGTGTGTGTGTGTGTGTGTGTGTCCATGAGGAGGTCAGAGAACAACCTGTGGAGCTGGCTTATTTCTTCCACCTTCATGTGAGCCTCTGGAGATAGAACTTGAGTTGTTAGGCTTACACCAAACGATATGAAACACTTTTACGTACTCACCAACCCTTAGACCCCATGCCCAGGCTCTTTTATCCACTAGACCATCTCACCAATCCTTCTCCATCCCTCTCTCACTTTTTCCACTGAGCCAGCTCTCTGGTCCTTCCTCTGTCCCTTCCCGTCCATCCTTTTTAAGCTTTTTTTGAGACTCTAACCTAAGCTGACTTAGAATTCACTATGTAGCCCCAGCTAGCTTCAAACTCCCAGTAATCCCCTGACTCACCCTTCAAGGTGCTGGATTTACAAGGAAGAGCTGCCTTACCTCAATAAATTTCTTTTTTAAAAAATTTTATGTTTTTAAAAAGGTAACCTCAGCATTTAGGACAGGAAATCAGGAGGCTTGGAGTTCAAGGACATCTTCTAAGTAGCAAGTTAAAGGCCAGCCTAGCCTATGTGGGACCTTGTCTCAAAAAACCCAAACAGCAACACACGCCTGGCTGACAACCTGAGCCCAATCCCCAAATCCACATGGTGGAGGAGCCTGACTCTTGCAAATTGTCCTCTCACCTCTACATTGGCCGCTTGGTCCCAGAAAAGAAAAAGGCAAACAAAATGATACAGTTATGGTAACAAAAGAGGCAAACCTGGGCTGGGCTGCAGTAGGTAGAATACTTTTTTTATTGGCCTTGCATATGTACACAGTTCTACCCCCAGCACTGCATAAACCTGGCATGGTGGCATATGTCTGAAATCTCAGCACTTGGGAAATAGAGGCAAGAGAATTAGAAGTTTGAAGTCATCCTTGGCTACAGGATAAGGTGAAGGTAATACTGACACCCTGACTCAAGAAATAAGCAAACAAAAAGAACAAAAACAAACACAAAACCAGACACACATATTTAGGTCTGACAACGAGTATTTAAAGGGATTTTCTATTGTGTTATATTATCTATTAAGTTATATAATCTCTTGTAAACTTTTACTACTCCTTAGTGTGCAGGCAGAAACCCTTAACTAGTAAGGGCAGGGCCTAAGGTGGATCACGAGCTAGTCATGTCACACATGTGACCTCTCTCTTGACTGGATGATGAGTAACTCCCTCGCAGCGCTGAGAGAACACGGCCAAGCTTTATAGACTCCTTACTGGCTAGGCCTGCGATTCTCCCCTAACATGAACAATCTTAATACAGGTTACCTCCACCTTGTTCTCATCATTAAAACCCATGAAAGACCGCTTAGCAGGGCGGCCTGCTGCTGCTCTCTCTTGGAGCCCAGCCTTCTTTCTTGCCTTTCTTTAATGGTCTCCATCAGTCCTTCTCAGTCTTTGCTTTTCATTATTCTTCTTGGGCATGAGACAAGGAACCTGGACGCCCACCTGGCGCTCTAGCTCCTAGAGTTAAGCCCACAAAGAGTCAGGAAAAGCTCCAAGGCACTCAGAGAGTCCACATCAGTATTTGTGCAGCTTCTGGAGCGAGGATTTTCCAGTAACCAGGAGCAACCACTTCACTGATCTCCTTGATTATGATCAAGCCCTGCACCTTAAAGCTGTAGTCACCGCTGTCCCTCCTAGCCACCCTCCCCTGTTGGGCCCTGGATGAGGTAACTTTATTTAACCTGTGCCTTTGGTCACGTAGCACACAGGTAGAGGGCGTGATTAGCAGGTCTCCACCTCCAGAGATTAAAATATTAATGAGTTACCTAAAGGCTGAGCTAATTAAGTTATCCCCTCCCCTTTTCCCCCTTCCTATAAAAAGTCAAGGGAGCCTGGGTTTGGGGGAGGGGGGGAAGCACAAACCATTTACACCCATTCACCACACCATGAGCAATAAAAGCTTTGGAAAACTCCACGTGTTGCCTGGGCCTTCCTGTGCCTGCCACCAGACTGCCAGCTTTTGGAACTTTGGAACCCTAGACCCTTCTCTGTGCAGCTCGGAGGCTGCGTGCATGTGGGACCTTCCGCCAGCGGTGTGGGAAGTGCGGCGGGACACCACCGCAGGCCCTCATGGGACCTCACACCCGCTGGATCCCCCCCCCCCCCCCAGTTTCCTTCCCCACACTCCCCCACCCCTGTTCCTCTTTTTCTTACCTATTAATATGTCTAGAGTCTGAGCTCTGCTTTCCAGCTCAGCTGTATTATCCTAGTCAAGACCACTCTGAACAGAGTAATTTAAATGACTCTGTATAGACTTGTTCTAGGAAGCCTTTTCCCTTGGCTAGTGTATGTTTTCTTGTTGTTTTGAGATAGGGACTCACAATGTAACCCTGGCTTGCCTGAAACTCACTCTGTAGACCAGACTAGCCCCAAAGTCAGAGTCTTGCCTGCCTCTGTTTCCCAAGTCCTGGGATTAAAGGGGTACACCAGCAGTATTGTAGCAATGTGGCAGCCAAAGTGCACTTCTAATCTGTCACTCCATGACACTCCTCACCTCAAACTCCTCAGTGGTTTACCATTTTGCTCAGAAAAAACAAAGCCTTATATGGTCTCACTCCTATCCCCTAACTCCTACTCCTTTTTCTTAAAACCACCAGATTCTATATATGTGTGTGTATACACATACACACACACACACACACACACACACACACACACACACACACACACACACACTCTGCTCCCAGGACTTTGCTCTCTGCTTAGAAAGTCCTTGCCCAAGAAACTCTCTTAGCTAGTGGTCTTATCTCCATTAAAGTCTTTGCTCAAGTATTGCTTTCTCAGTGAGCCTTGCCTTGGCCTCCTTATCTGAAAGTGCACACCCCTGCCCCAGCCCAGCATCCCAGCCCTCCCCAAGGTGTCACTAGATGGCTTACTCATTACACACTAGGTCAGTCTGTCTCCTCCACTAAAAATTAATCTTCCAGGGGTAGCAGTCTTTGTTTTCTTCACCTCAAATGCTGTTAGTACATAGTACACATTCAACAAATATTGATGCTGACTTAATTAATCTGTTCTATAGTTAGAATTTTGTATATATTTATTGCAGCATCTTATCTGGATAAAGACTAAACCAAACTGACTCCCTCTGTGGGAAACTGTTGAGCCTGTCTCCCCATCCTACCCCTCTGCTGGAGCCAGAGAAAGAAAACATGGGTAAGCTTCAGGGTGTTGTGAGAGGTGGGTGTGGTTTATAGTCCTTCCTTGACTCCCTTACAAAATCTCCAATAAAACTGCCATTGCTTATAAATATATGAAAGGCCCATTTCTTTTGAAGGGATTTGAGTATGTTTTGATTTGTTCTTCAAGGTTGATGTCAGGCAAAAAAAAAAAAAAGAAAGCGTTACAAGGCAGATCTTATGCAAGAAAGTTTGAGGTGTCAGATTAGCTAAAAAGGACTTGTTCAGTAAGTAAGGGAGCTGTTAAAAGGGGACTATAAAATGACAGAAACAGACATTCTTTCTGGGTTTGAGATTGACACCTGAGACATCTATCTCTTTTGAATAGATAAGGCAGAAGAAGCCCAGAGAAGAATACTGCTTACCAGCTTGCTTCCTAAGACTTGCTTGGCCACCTTTCTTAAAGCCCAGGCTCTTAGGCCCAGGGATGGCACATCCACAACATGCTGAACCCCTTACATCAGTGGAAATTCAGAAAATGTCCCACACGCTAATCTGATGGAGAATATTCTTCAACTGAGGTTTCCCTTTCTCCAGGAAAGTCTAGATTTGTATCATGTTGACAAAAATTAACCATCACAGTTTATTTTCAGTAAAGATTTTACTTTCATTTAAGCAAATTTGTAAGGGAAAAAGCAATTTAGAGACTCATTTTAAAAATATGATTAGATATACAAACCATAAGGCAAACTAATACATTTTGAATGAAGCGATAAAGACAGACAGACAGACAGACAGACAGACAGACAGACAGACAGACAAAAAAGCAAACAGGATATTGGGCATGGGTGCGTACCTATAATGCAGTGCTTGGGAGTCAGAGGCAAGGTGATCAGGAGTTTGAAGCCAGCTTCAGTTACACAGTGGCTTAGAGCCCAGCCTGGTCTGCTTGAATCCTGGTCTCAACAAACCATGGGGGAGGGAAGAGAGAGAAATAGTGAAAGCTGTTATATCTTCCAACTCAGTTTATAAATGTATGGACTCTCAGAGAATTAATCAATCAAGAAACACCATGAGGCATTCCCGGAGTACCTACCTCAAGCAAGGGAAGCAGCTAAGCTAACTGCAAATCTTCTCCTCCCTCCTCTTCTCCAAATTTAATCCCCTAGTCTCATCCCCAACTCTGTAGCAGACTATCCTCATTCCAAAGTGTCAGCTGCTAACACCTAGAAACACATTTACCCAGAACTCCCAGTGGCCACACCTATCAGGATCTCAGAATTCCCATAGCCACCATACCTTCCAAAGAACCAAAGAGGCAAACAAAAGCCACAGAACAAAATATTCACCCTACAAAGACAAGACAAGATATCAATACCTAGAATCACAGTCTTCCCAAACTCAGATGCCTAGACGCCAGTAAAAACCCAACAACAGACAGGAAATTGTCTCCACAATTACAACATAGCTGGTGCACAAGTCTAAGACTTTGAAAGCCTTTATGAATATGATAGTGGAAAGGAGGAAATGAGTAAATCCTTCAAAGAATTTTATGATCTGGGAATGGTGACACATGCCTTTAATCTCAGCTCTCAGGAGGCAGAGGCAGGCAGATCTCTGCATTTGCGTCCAGATTGGTCTACAGAGTGAGTCCTAGATACCCAGGGCTCTGTTACACACAGGGAGAAACCCTGTCTCAAAAACAAACAAAAAAACACAAAGCAAAATTTAAGAGAGAGAGAGAGAGAGAGAGAGAGAGAGAGAGAGAGAGATGTGAAAACACAAATAAACAGTGGAAGGAAATTAATGAAACAATTTAAGACCTGAAAGTAGAAATAGAATTAATAATGAAAACCCAAGCTTAAGGAAATGTGGAATGGAACATTTAGAAACTAACAGGAGCCTCAGAGTCAAGGCTCCCTCAACAGAAGACAAGGGATGGGTCTCAGACAGTGAAGACTTGTAGAAGAAATGGATTCCTAGGTCAAAGAAAGTATTAAAATTTTAAAAGCCCTAAAAGATCCAGAATCCAGGACAAAAGATCCAGGAAATCTGGGACATTGTGAAAAGACCAAATTTAAGAAATAATAAGAATAGGAGAAGGAGGAAGAAACCCAAGTCAAAGGCACAGAAAATATTTTCAACAAAATCACAGAATAATCTTCTAACCTAAAGAAGGAAATGCCTAGCAAGGTACAGGAAGCAAACAGAACACCAAATAGGTTGAAACAGACAAGAAAGTCCCCTTGGCACATAATAATCAAAACAACAAACATACAGAATAGAGTAAGAATATTAAAAACTATAAAGGAAAAAGAGCAAGTAACATTAAAAAAACAGACCTATTAGGATTATACCTGACTTCTCAACGAAACAAAAAGTTTCTTCTTTGAGAAAATCAATAAGATTGTCTAATTCTTATCCAAATTAACTAAAAGACAGCAAGAAGATCCAAGTTAACATTAGAGTTGAAAATGGGACATAGCAACATACACCAAGGAAAGCTAGAGATTCATAAAGACATACATTACAAACCTGTACTCCACAAAATTGGAAAACCTAAAAGAAATGACTAATTTCCTTGATACATTCCATTTACCAACATTAAATCAAGAGTAGATAAGCAATTTAAACACACATATAGTCCCTAGTGAAAGAGAAGCAGTCATTAAAACTATCCCAACCCAAAATATAAATACATACATACATACATACATACATACATACAAACAAACATACATACCCAGGGCCAAATGGTTTAAAGAAGAGTTAGTGCCAATACTTTTCAAATTATTCCATAAAATAGAAAGAAAAAGAATACTGCCCATTGTTTTTTTACAAGATCAGTTACCCTGATACCCAAACCACACAAAGATTCAACAAAGAAAGAGAATTACATGCCAATTTCCCTTATAAACATACATGCAAAATTCTCGATAAAACACTTGCAAAGTGAATGTAAGAACATGTCAAAAATCACCCCCAAGATCCAGGAGGCTTCATCCCCAAAAGGTGGGGATGGTTTAACAAATGCAACAAATTGAAAGACAAAAACCAACCATCTTACTAGATATGGGAAAGACCTTGAACAAAATCCAATTCTCCTTTATGATAAAAGTCCTGAAGACATTAGGGATTCAAGGGACATACCTCACCATGATAAAAGGATGCTTACAGCAAGCGCATAGCTAATATCAGCTTAAATGGAGAGAACCTCAAACCAATTCCTCCAAAATCAGGAACAAGACACAGTTGACTACTGTCTCCATACTATGCAATATAGAGCTTGAAGTCTTAGCTAGGGCAATTAGACAACTGAAGGAGATCAAGGGGATACAAATTGGAAAGGAAGAAGTCAAAACATCTTTATTCACAGATGGTCTGATAGTATACATAAGTGACCCTAAAAGTTCCACTGGGGGAACTCTTCCAGATCACAAACAATTTAAAGTTGCTAGATACAAAATCAACTCACAATAATCAATCACCTTTCTAACAGACAAATGACAAAAGAACTGAGCAAAAATCAGGGAAGCAACACAGTTCACAATAGCTTCAATTGATATAAAATATCTTGGGGGCAATTCTAACCAAACAAGTGAAAGACTTGTGTGATAAAACCTTTAAGGCATTGAGAAAAGAAACGGAGTAAGATAAGAGAAGATGGAGAGGTGTCCCATGCTTATGGATCTGTAAGATTAGTATAGTAAAAATGGCCATTCTACCATAAGCAGTCTAAAGATTCAATGCATTTCGCACCAAAATTCCAACACATTTTTTTTTTTTTTTTTGGTTTTTTGAGACAGGGTTTCTCTGTGTAGCCCTGGCTGTCCTAGAACTCACTCTGTAGACCAGGCTGGCCTCGAACTCAGAAATCCACCTGCCTCTGCCTCCCACGTGCTGGGATTAAAGACGTGCGCCACCACTGCCCAGCCACATATCTTTTTTTTAAAAAAAGATTTACTTATTTATTTTATTTATGTGAGTACACTGTCATTGTCTTCAGACACACCAGAAGAGGGCATCAGATCTCATTACAGATGGTTATGAGTCACCATCTGGTTGCTGGGAACTGAACTGAAGACCTCTGGAAGAATAGTCAGTGCTCTTAACTGCTGAGCCATCTCTCCGGCCCTCAACACATATCTTAAAAGAACAACTTTTAGCTTCATATGGGAACACAAAAAATCTAGGACAGCTAGAACAATCCTGAGTAATAATCATAATCATACTCATAATCACAATAATCTGAAACTGGGGTTCAGTATCCCCAATCTCAAGTTGTACTATGGAGCTATAGTAACAATAGCATGGTATTGGCACACACACACACACAAAGACACATTGATCAGTAGAACTGAAGGCCCAAACATAAATCCATACACCTACAGACACCTTATTTTTAGTAGAGAAGCTAGAAATATACACACTGAGAAGAAGACAGCATCTTCAACAAATGGTTCTGGTCACACTGCATGTATAGGAATGCAAATAGATCCGTACCTACTAGCCTGTACAAAACACAACTTGAAATGGATCAAAGACCTCAACGTAAAACCATGTACACTGAAACTGATAGATGAGGACATAAGGGATAGTCTCAAATGCACTGGTACAGGAGGACACTTTAACACAGGCCCTAAGATCAACAATAAACAGGACCTCATGAAACTGAGAAGTTTCTGCATGGGAAAGGACACCATCACTCAGATAAAGCATTAGTCTACAGACTAGATAGTTCCAGGTAGAACCTAATACTACGAAAGAAAGAAGGAAAGAAAGAAAGAAAG
>JANHMN010000010.1:76123523-76133535 GCA_030674055.1 Rhabdomys pumilio
ACACACACACACACACACACACACACACACACAGAGTGAGTCGAGGCCAGTCTGGGATACAAACACAAACACACACACACACACACACACACACACACACACACACACACAGTGAGTCTGAGGCCAGTCTGGGATACACACACACACACACACACACACACACACACAGTGAGTCTGAGGCCAGCCTGGGACACACACACACACACACACACACACACACAGTGAGTCTGAGGCCAGCCTGGGACACACACACACACACAGTGAGTCTGAGGCCAGTCTGGGATACACACACACACACACACAGAGAGTCTGAGGCCAGCCTGGGACACACACACACACACACACACACACACACACACAGTGAGTCGAGGCCAGTCTGGGATACAAACACACACACACACACACACACACACACACACACACACACACACAGAGAGTTGAAGGGCTATTAGTATTAAGCCACTTTACATAGCTGTGCATTGCAGAACATGCTAGATAAAAGAAATAGAAACATGATACATTAGCTTGAGTGAAAAAATCTGTTGCCTTCTGAGAAAATATGTTATTTAGAACAAGAACATAACACACACATATGAACTAATATTTAAAATAGCTGTAAGGTAGCCACTACCAGGCTAAGAATATAACACCACTATACCTCAGTAGGCCCTGGTTTGTCTGTATAAAAACATCCTTCTCCCAGTTCCTCAGGAGTGACTATAACTGTTTCCTATCACCCCCACACCAGCACTTAACCTAAGGCCCTGCTGTATAAAGTTGTGAATATTCAGGGTGATGTGGCCATAGACCAAAAAAAAAAAAAAAAAAAAAAAAAATGCTTGAAAAAAACAACACAGGAAATCATATGGTTTTGTATTTACCTTAAAAAGTTACATATAAGTTAAATGAAGTTATGGCACTTGGCGTGCTAATGCTGCCCTAAGAGCCTTAGACTATCTAACTCTGATCATAGGTATGAGAGACCTCCTCCTGAGTTGTGAGCCAGGGAAGTCTTAGAGATTCCAAAAATAATATAGACTATTGTTGTTGCCCCTGGTCACCTTTGAGAAGTGGAAGGCAGGTCCCTGTTGCCAAAGACAACATGACATTGGGACTTAGGATTCAGAAGAATTGAACTTTATCTGACCCAAAGCCTCCTCCATAAGAACTAACTTTCATAGTACCAGAAAGAACTATGCAGGCTGACCAGGGAGAAAACAGTCCTATGCGGCTGTGATGCCTGTGCCCCGCAACGATGAGCAGCAGGCAAGGCATGCCTAAAGATGCAGTAGTAGCAAGCACCTTTCTTGGTGGTAACCAACAGCTGTCTAATTGAGCTTAAAGCTTGCCCACTAGGAGGGAAATCATACCTGTTACTGTGAGCCTAGCCAACTACCTGTGGCTAGTGAGGTACTTCTCAAAGGTGAACTGATTACTGCATTTTCCTAAACCAGTATAGTTCTTAACTACTAAACACTCATCCTTATACCCACAGAGAAGTGTAGCTCTCATCCTTCCACAAAGAAGCTTCTTTCTGCAGCAGAGGTCATGACAGAAGGTCACAACTGGTTAAAATGCAGAGCTGACCAAGGGCTTCCTAGCCCTACTGATACATCTACAACACAACCCTAATCCTAAGGCTTGGAGAACACTAAGGAAGAGGAAGACTGTAAGAGCCAGAGGACCAGGAAGTCTGCTGCAGTTGTGCCCCTTAGATATGGCAAGGAAGCTATGACCATGAAATCTTTATAAAATATGGATGCGTAGACAAGACCTGAACAATGACAATACCGATTGACAAGAATAAGTATCTTACTTAGGGTTTCTATTGCTGTGATAAAACACCAGGACCAAAAGCAACTTGCCAGGGAAAGGTTTTGTTTAGTTCACACTTCTGCACCTACGTCTACATCCACTCTCCTGGAAAGAAGTCAGGTAGAAACCCAGAGGCGGGAGCTGATGCAAAGGCCAAGGAGGAGTGCTGCTTACTGGATTGCCTCACACAGTTTTCTCAGCCTACCTATTTCTACAGAACCCAGAACCACCAGCCCAGGGTGATACTGCCCACAGTGGTTCAGGTCCTTCCATATCAATCACCAATCAAGAAAATACACCCTGGTTTTGCCAATAGGCCAGTCTGGTGGGGACATTTTCTCAACTTAGGTTTCCTCTTCTGAAATGACTATAGTTTGTGTTAAGTTAATATAAAACTAACCGGCACAGTGAGGGAAATCTCAACCACGCTCAGATGAAGAGCTGCAGGCAGTTAATGAATGCTTGCTGAGAAAGAGAGAATTAGTCTTCCCTGGGAGAGCACACACACACACCACACGCGCGCACACACACACACACACACACACACACACACACACACACAGTTAAATAGACTCAACATATTGTATTTATATATTTCCTCATATATCTGTGACAATAATAATTATATAAAGAGAGGACATAATTGAGAGTGAAGGGAGACCACAGAAGGGGTTGGAGGGAGGAAAGGGAAGGGTTAAATGATATAATTATATTTAGTTATATATTTATTTTGCATACTTATTTTTATATACTTATTATATTTTAATTTAAAATAAGATAAAAATTTTAAATGTGGGCAAGGTACCCAATATATTTTTAGTTGTTTGGGTTTTTTTTTTTTTTGAGACTGCAATCTTGCTGACCTCATCAAATTTATAACTCCCTCAGAATGCTGAAACTAAGTATTTACCACTACATTCAGTGATGATGCTCTGTGCTCTCTCTCTCTCTCTCTCTCTCTCTCTCTCTCTCTCTCTCTCGTGTGTGTGTGTTTGGGTGTGCATTCAGGACTTGTATGTAGCTCTGTTTGTATGTATATATATGATATATATATATCATATACATACAATATGTACACACACACATATATATGTGTGTGTGTAATATATGTGTGTGTGTATGTGTGTGTGTCAGGGTTAGGGTATATATATATATATATGTGTGTGTGTGTGTGTGTGTGTGTGTGTGTAATATATGTGTGTGTCTATGTGTGTGTGTCTATGTGAAGGTAGGAACCTGTGTGTGTGTGTGTGTGTGTGTGTGTGTAATATATGTGTGTGTCTATGTGTGTGTGTCTATGTGGAGGTAGGAACCTGTGTGTGTGTGTGTGTGTGTGTGTGTCTGTGTGTGTGTGCGTGTGCAGGTCAAGAGGAGAATGGCAGATACCATACTTTATCTTATTTCCTTGAGACAGGCTCACTTACTGAGCCTGGAGTTCATCCTTTCTTGGCTAGGCTGGTTGGCTAGCAAGCCCCAGTGATCCCTCTCCCTGACTCCCCAACAGGACACTAGAGTTACACGTGCACACATATGCACACGGCTTTTATGTGAGTGCTTGTCCTAAGTAGGGCTATTATTGCTGTTATGAAATAGCATGACTAAAAGCAACTGGGGGAGGAAAGGGTTTATTTGGCTCACACATCCCTATCATAGTCCATCACTGATGAAAATCAGGACAGGAACTCAAGCAGGGCGGGAACCTGGAGGCAGGAGTTGATGCAGAGGCCATTGGAGGATACTGCTTACTGGCTTACTCCCCATGGCTTACTCAGCCTGCTTTCTTATAGAACTCAGGACCACCACCCCAGGGGTGGCACTACCTACAATGGGCTGGGCCCTTCCCTATCAATCACTAATTAAGAAACTGCCCTACAAAGCTTGCCTAAAGCTTTATCTTATGGAGGCATTTTCTCAATTGAGGTTCCCTCCTTTCAGATAACTATAGTTTATGTCAAGTCGACACAAAACTCTCCAGCACAAGATCCAACACCAACATGAACAGTTCTGGGGCTATCTTTCCATGTAAAGTAGGGCATATGATAGACAACAGGTAGTGTGGCATGGGGAGCCCATTCACAAAAGCCATGATGGATGTAGGCATTTCAGTACACACCTATAATCCCAATATTTGTAAGGTTCAGGTCAATAATTGGAAGTCTGAAGCCAGCTAGGCAGTGATGGTGCACACTCTTAATCCCATTACTCAAGAGGCAGAGGCAGGCATATCCCTGAGTTCAGGGCCGGCCTGGACTACAGAGTGAGTTCCAGCCCAACAAGGGTTGCACAGAGAAACATTATCTTGAAAACCACCCCCAACCCCACCAAAAAGAATAAAGTTTGAAGCTAGACTGGTCTACATAATGAGACCATGCCTAAAGCAACAAAATAAAACATAAAGAGCACCCCGTGAATGGCACCCCAGAGCTGCATACAGCAGTTGCCCTGTGATGGAGTAACTATCTCAGTCTTCGTAATAATTAAATTAAAGTCAGACATACATACGAGGGTTTGGAGTTGTGCCTGGCATGCCAGAAGGATCCTATAAAATAGGCCTCTGTTTGATTCTTGTCAGAAAAGCCTCTGTAAGTGTTGCTCAGGGTTGGATGTATACTCTCTAAAATTCAGGCATTACCAATATGATGCTCTTAATTTCAAGGACTCCCATTTCATTAGTGAAATTGAGAGTATTAAGGCATCATTCGGTTATATTGCCTTTCTACATTCTACCATGTGAAGATCTTCAAAAAGACCCTCACTGGATCAGACATCTGCAGCCAGAGCCTAGACACCCAGCCTCTCCAGCTGTAAGAAATGGAGTGCTTGCCTACCATACATGAGGTCCTGAGATCAATCTGGGTACAGGTAGGCAGTAGGTAGTAGGTAGGTAGGTAGATAGATGACAGATAGATGATGGATGAATAGATGATGCATACATATATACATACATACATGATATACATAGATACACACATTGATAGATAAATGGTATATTGATGGTAGATTGATACACAGATAAATGATGCATAGATAAATAGGTAGATAGATATGTAGGTAGAGATAGATAGATAGATAGATAGATAGATAGATAGATAGATAGATAGATCAATAGATAGAAGATAACCTAGACTGGTATTCTACTACACCACAAAAGGACAGAAACATATCATAATAACTGTATTTTGAGCTAAAGTATTAGGCATGGTAGTACACTCCTGTAACCAGAACACTTGGAAAGTTGAGGCAGGAGGTCTGAGAGGCAAACCTAACTTTCAATAGCTTGGCGTAATGGCACCACCTGTAATCTGAGCAGAGGCAGGAGGAACACTGTGAGTTTGTGGTCAGTTTGAGTTATATAATGAAACCCTATTCAAAATTCTAAAAAAAAAAATGAACAAGAAAAAAAGTGGGGGTGGGGGAGTGTCCAGCTTCTGGGTTTGCAGTCTGTAGGTCTTTGTTGTGCTGAGCGGCTCCTGGTGCAGTATTGTGAGCTTGTGGTTTGATTGTCAACAGACTAATCCGAAAGCTGACTCCAGGTCAAAATCACATGAGCACTTTGTGTGGCTAGCTGCAATCCAGGTTTATGAGCCATATCTAGTAACTGGCTGTTCCGTTAGCAGAAGCTTGCTCCCCCTTTCACTTCATTTACCTTCCTGCCTCTAGTGACATCAGGAGGCAAGATCAACTGTGGGGAAGGCTCACTGAAAGATCAATCACATACGAATGTTAGAAAAAGTTTAGATTCACCTTTACATATAGAAAGATGGAAGGAAAGAGGGAGGGAAGAAAGGTAGGAAGAAGGAAGGAAGAGAAAAAAAAGGTGATAGCAACACCCCTCAGGACAGTAATTCTCAGCATCTACCTGTTAAATGTTAGTTGTCATCAGCAGAGCTTTAAAAATCTTTATGCCCTGACAACAGTCCACAGTGTTAAATTAAATTTAGAGTCTGCCACGAGACCCAGCCAGCCAGTTGTTTATAAAGTTTCCCTAGGCAACTCTGTGTGCAGCTAAGGCTGACGGCACTGTCTTGGACCATAAGGGTCACTATCTCCGCTGACATTCATCTAAGGATGAGGCCCAGGGAGAAACCATTGCAAAGCTTGTGGAGGTGGCAGCCAGGTGGAAATGGAACATCAAAGAGGGGAGAAAGTGTTCCCCACACACTTGAAGACTCCTCCAGCCACCCCTGTCTCTACCAGAGTTACTTACTTACTTATTGTTTTTTGAAACAGGTCTCACTATGCAGCTGTGGCTAGCCTGAAACTCATGATGTAGCCCAGGCTGACCTCAAACTCATAGCAATCCATCTGCTTCTGTCTCCTGAGTGCTGGGATTAAAGATGTGCACCACCACACCTGGCTACCAGACCTGGGAGCAAGGAGCTGAGGGGAGTGCTACAAGATAATCAGACTTCTTTCTAAGTTAAATACAAATATGTGTGTACCTACATGGTGTGTGTGTGTGTGTGTGTGTGTGTGTGTGTGTGTGTGTGTGCACGCACGCACGCGCAGGGGAGGTCAGAGGACATCCCGTGGAAGTGGTTCCTAGGAATCGAACTCAGTTCATCAGGCTTGGTGGTCAACGCCTTACCTGTTGAGCCATTTTGAGAGCTTCTGGCCCCCAGGGTTTAAGGTATGTATAGTAGGAAAATGGGAAGACACAAGCTAGGAAAGGTAAAATGGCTGTGAAACTTAGGGTGGGAGGTGATGGGATCGCTTCACCGAAAGCCTGTGACTGTGCTTGGGAGAACGTTGATCCTCTCCAACCACAGCTCACTCCCTGCTGCAAATGGTTCAACCATCAGCCTTTCCAGAACTGTTTTAAATCTTCAAACAAAATGAACTGCTACTTAAGAATTTCCTGAGACTTTGCTCCACACTTAGTGCCGGCGAGTCTGCCTCTTTCATATCGTGCTCCTCCACAATCTGTAAATCATTAGAAGGAACCATGTCTGACTTTATTAATTTTTCATATCGCTGAACAGATAATTTTCACATAATAAACCTTAATTGCCGCTGCTCCTAGGTTCCGAAAATATTTAGAGAGAGGTCTTTTTCAAGGGCTATTTAAGCTGAGGAAGGAAAAATTTGACCCGCAGTTTATCACTTAATTCATTAGCATACTAATGCGGTTACAATTTACATTTGACTGGGGGTTTTCTTTCACCCAGTAATCCTGTTGGCAGAGCACCACAGTTTTTGGTTGATTTTTAAAAACACTTTGTCGAATACACAAGGGAAATAAGGTGGTGTTGATACTAAAAGCTTGGAAGTGAATTAATTGCTCTGAAATAATTCCTCACTGGGTTAACCTCTCTGGCGGTGGTATTTGCATGGCCCTTGCACATGATAATTGGCATTTAAACAGAATCAACCTACGACATTTCTCACACTTCCTAAAGAGTGATTATTTCTTCAAGGTACCTAAATCCACAGGGGGTTAAGACAGCTCATCCGAAACCACTTAACACGTGGCTGAAGTGTTCTAAGGACTTTCCCAGTTAACGAATTCTTTTTCTGAGCAGTTCTGCCACTTGAAGTATTTACCTTGATGTGGAAAGACTCTGAAATTAACACTGGATCTCATTGCTATAATCTTATTAGTGTCAAGAACTTTTTTAGAAAAGAAAAAAAAGTAAAAGCAGCAGGCCTGGTGGTGCTTTAGGTAGGCAAGAGAATCAGGGGTTAAAAGTGAGCCTCAGCCACTTAAAAGCTCAAGGCTAGCCTAGTGTATATGAGACTGTCTCAAACAAACACCTAGCTGAATGTTTTATGTCACCCCAGGATGGGAGTTTAGCTCTCAGTTGATAGCATGCTTGCCTAGCATGTCCTGGGTTCTAGTCCAAGCATACCCAGTACTGGGTGTGGTGATGCATACTTTTTTGTTGTTGTGTGTTTTCAAGACAGGGTTTTTTTTTTTTTTTTTTTTGTGTAGTCCTGGCTGTCCTGGAACTCACTCTGTAGTTCACAGTTCACCAGGCTGGCCTCGAACTCAGAAATCTGCCTGCCTCTGCCTCCCAAGTGCTGGGATTAAAGGCGTGTGCCACCACTGCCTGGCGTGATGCATACTTTTATGGAGGTAGAGGCAGAGGAGGAGCAGAAGTTCAAGTTTATCCTTGGCTGGTCAGAGTTGGAGATCAGGCTGAACTAAAAAGACTCTGTCTCAAGAAGAAAAAGGCACCTGACCTGTATGTGACTATGTCTATGATAATCTAAGAGCACAAAATATGACTATGGTTTTCCCCAAAGAACAGTTTACCACTTTCAGTAGGTTTAAGAAGATCAGCTAGGGTATTCACTGCTGTCATTAGGAAAGTGTGAAAGAAAAGCAAGGCTCTCTTGAGGAAGTCTTTCTAGGATAGACACAGAGGAGTGAAACTGGGATGGAGCGTGTGTTCATCCCATTGGCGAATTAGTGTGCTTTATAAAAGCAAAACTCACAGGCTCTGCACTTCCCACCTTCACCCAATGGGGGCAAGTATCTGTCCTGATGTAGTTCCTGCCTACTTCCTACCCGTGTGTCATCAAGCACATCCTGTGTGGCTGGAGCAACCAACCCTGTTTACAACAGTGAAAACATACAGTAATTAAAACTGAAATTATAACGGTAGCTCTCACACAGGTGGATCTGCACTGTAACTATCAAATGAGTGAAGAGGGCCACTCCCAGGAAGCTGCTATGGGAACATGGCAGCCTCTCTTGGGGAGGAAAAGAAAATGTCTCATCCCATCTGCAGTTTGTCGGTCTTCTTAGGAATTGGGCACGCATGTGGTACAGGGTTCTGGGAGATGCTGGTAGCCCTGGCTGATTACATGGCTTAGAACCACAGCATGGGCTCCTGAAATACTGAATATACCAGGGGATGTGAAGGGCAGTTAGGAGGGTCAAGAAAGGGGAGCAGAGCTAGGTGGCAGTGAAGGACTTGTCCAAAGGACTGTAGTGTTAGGAGAATGAACAGAAGTGGGAAGATATGCAGATAAACACATCCAGACTTGGGGATTCTGAGCTCTGTCACATACATGACACCCATACCACATATGTGACAAATGTGGGTGCAGGCATGGCTCTCCTTTTTCTTTGTAATACTGATGATTGAGCACAGGTCAACTAGACACTCTATCCCTAAGCTACATCCCCAGATTTATATATCTCTACATAAAAATCTAATATGTTAATATTACTAATGAGAGTAAATTAACACATCACATTGAAAGGCCAGTTAGGAATATTCAAGTAATTTATGTATTTTTTGGATCAATTTTATTCTCAAGTGTGTACTCTGAAGAAATTTACTTTTATGTGTGCAAATGGATAGGGGCAGACATTGGTTGATTAACTGATTGATTAAGTAGAGTTTTGAAGCTGGTCTGGAATTCTATATGTAATCCAAGATGGCAGCAGACTTGCCAGGATCCTCCTGTCTCAGCTTGTCAAACGTAGGGAGTACAGGTATAAAGTACCATGCTTGGCAATCGCCATGTTTCTAAAACAGCATGTTGAAAACAAACTAGCTGCAGTGCGTGGAAGAATTAACAAGTGAATTTTGATGACCTCTTCCATCAGAGTCTCTAAAATACAATGGTGAAAATGAATGCAGAAGAGCTACAGATCTCAAAGGAAATAACTCCAAGAAACATGAGGGATGGAAGCAGCTAGGGAAGCACTACCTTCAGAACCTGCACTCTCAGGCACATACTCTCATGTTCTAAGCATCTTTCTCTCACTTAGCCCACATGTTTAACCTCCGTGCTTAGACTATCCTTGTTCTAAAGTCACTTTAACACCACCCCCCAGAAAAGACAAAGAGCAGTCAGGACTGACAGTGACTTCTACCTACATTCGAAATACTCGAGATGCTTAATAGGAAGATTACAGCCTGGGCTGCAGTGATGCCCTACCTCAAAGTATAAACAAAATAAATTGCAGAAGACTAAAGTCATTTTAAGTTTTAAAATCTAACAAAACATGGCTGGGAGAAAAGCTCGTGACAGAGCATGTACCTTGGATGCATGAATCATGAGGCCCCAGATTCAATTGTCAAGAATGCAAAATGTGCGTGTGCATGTGCACACACACATACACTCTCACACACTTGCACACACACACATACACACATAAACACTCACACAGTCACACTGACCCACAAACACATAGACACACACATACTCTCACACACACTCACATACACACCCTCACATA
>JANHMN010000010.1:76133545-76159358 GCA_030674055.1 Rhabdomys pumilio
ACACAGACACACACATACTCTCACACACACTCACATACACACCCTCATATATACTCACACACAAACACACAGAGACATATACATACAGACACACATTCACAGACACTCACAAACACACATACAGACACACACATTCACAGACACACAGACATACACAGAGACACACAGAGACACACACATTCACAGACACACATACATACACAGAGACACACACTCATAAATGAATGTCATAGGAAAAGCAGGAAACAGAGAAGAAAGAACAATGAAAGGAACATCATCGGCTTGTGTGATGTTGTAATAGGTAATGGGCCAGGGGAATTTTTTTTTATTAAGCTCTAATATTTTATGTGGCTGAAATCTTTCAAGTTAAAAGAACAGGGATAAAAATGAAAATTAAAGAGATATGTAGTGAAATATGTAATAGTATTTGTTAAGATTACATGTGCATTCAAATTTCTTGATATTTCCCAGAAATAAATTTATTGCTTTAATTTTAAAATCTATCAATTAATAAAATAGTTTATGCACTGAAGAGCCATGCTATAGAGAGAGTAAGGGCTAAGAGCTGTAATCATCATGTACTAAAGTACCCAGAAATATTTAGCGAACGGATTAGTGGATGGACAGCACAGTGAGACCTTACTCACACAGCCAGCAGGGGGGCAGAGAAAGCAGGGCATGCTGGGAGCAAGCTTGTGTGTGAGACAGATGGTGCTGTCCAGCAGGACACAGTGCACAGCGGCCAGAGTCCTGTTTCTGAGGAGAACTAATTCAGGTATAATCAGATTCGTTCTGGCAGGTGGGCTTGGACGGGCAGGGATGCTGACGACTACTCTCCATCTGCATCCCATCTGACCTACTTTTAGGATTCTCTCCTCTCTCTCTGTCTCTCTCTCTCTCTCTCTCTCTCTCTCTCTCTCTCTCTCTGTCTCTCTCTCTCTCTCTCCTATCTGCTCACATTTCTTCTCTTCTCTTGAGAAAGGCTCCTGTTATGTAGCCCAAGCTGTCTTTAAACTTTAAACTCACAGCAATTCTCTAGCCTCAGACATTAGTCAAGGGCTGCTATCACTCTCTTCACTTGATGCTATTGCTAAGATTCCAGAATTGTGACCACAGAAGCCTGCTTGTCACCTGTCTGTAGGACATATGGAAACCTGCAGGACCATCAGTGTATACAAGATGTCCACATTCTAGGCAACTAATCTAAGTAATTTGGGTTGTAGGCATGGAGTGGATTAAAACTACTGAATCCAGTGAGTGTCAAATGGAGCAGCCCAAACTAGTCATCATTTGGGAAAAGTCAAAGGGGAGAAACCGATTATATGAATTTGGCCACACATTCATTTTATTTAAGGGAGGCCATCCTGTTATTTTATGGGCATTCTTACACTTCCACACTGAGTTATTTATCACTTGGTGTGATTCTGCCTTGTTAAATTGACTAACAAGGTAATTCTTTGGGCTGAAATGGTTTGAAGAGGATACAAGAATCTGCACAGAAAATAGTAGTAATTTTCTAAGCACAGCCGAGTCAATTGTATCCAGGGCACTAACAGAAAGACTTTGGCTTTTAGTAGATAGCTCACTATGTGATCGTCCTGGCTGAATAGCTGCAGAGACATTGTTGTGAGGAGAGCACAGAAATCCTGCAGGTTTAATTGCCAATAAATCAGCATGACCTCCAATCCCTGGCAGGCCTGTTCAACAATCATCTTTTCAACCAGAAAATGAAGAGCTGGGTTTTACAAAGTGTGCTTCCTGCCTGTGGTAAGGAAACAGAAGCTGGCCGCCCTCTCCGTCACACTCCCCAAGATAATGAAGGACTCTATTTGTGGCACGTTCTGTTTGTGTTTAGGTTATTTTCAACTTGCCTTATAGTTATTTCTTTTTGTTATTACAGGCTATCTTTAAAAAAAAAATCTTGTCATTCATTAGTTCAATATTTTGCCAGAGAGATTATCCCCTACGTAGTTTGTACAAATTTGCATTAAAATATTCTGGCTCTCTCAAAACACTAGTCACAAACTGACTTGGATGTTGCTTTGAGCTGATTTTCAAATTTGTTTTTAAAAGTGACTTTTTAAAATTAGTATGTCCAATTTTGACTACAATGGACAAAGAAATTTGACCATTTAATCATCCCCAAATAAAACATAAGCCTGGGATTATACTGTAAGCTTCTTGTGTGTCTATCTTAATTGAAATTAAGTAATGTTCTGGGGTAGATATCCATACACTTGAATATTGTATTATCACTTTAAGAAAACATTAAAATTTAAAACTAAGCAGTAGGATGAAGTTGTGCTTAATTTTTGAGAACGTCTGCTGACTATTCTGAATTTAGGCATGGACTGTTCCTACCTGGCCACCTAGCTTTAACTGGTTTGCCATGCACTGTGTCAGAAACCCAGCTTTTCTGAGACAGTGTGAGGGCTGTACTGTTGTGGGGTTTGATATTTATTTATTTATTGTTTCAGTATCACAGCTATCACTTACAGTCTTGAGCATGCTAGGCAAGTTCCCATCTATCGAATTTGAAACACATCTGAAGTTTATCACTAGGGATGGGAAGATGCTGGGATCACTGGCGGTACAGCCACTGGATGGCAAAACCAAAAACCATTTACAACAAAATTAAGTGATAAGGTAGCCACCCGAAAGCCTGCAACACAAGCAACCGAGAACAAACCACTGACACTCATGTAATGGAGTAGAGGTAAGCAGAGGCCTCCCATGTACTTGAGAACAGGGCAGAAACAAAAACTGAGTAAGGGCAGGCACAGAGGGACTCTGTCTGTTTCAGCAGCAGGCAAGGCCTGCACTGAGGACAGAAGGAGCTAGGATGGGTTAACCCTGACACACTCACACCCTGACCAGCCAAGGCTCCCTTCCAGAGTTACATATGTATGTTTGTGAGCCTGTGAAGTATATAATATATGCATACATATAGCACAAAAACTAAGTAGTTAATTCTTTGACAGTCTAGTTAAATTTGTCTGTCCTTCAGAATCTAGACTTGTTGTTTGTTTAAGTGGTGGGGACTGAACTCTAAGCCTTACCCATGTTAGGCCAACATTCTGTAGTAGGTTATTTGTTGTTCTTTTAAAATAAACGTGTGTGTGTTCACATGCATGTGCACTACTGTGTCACACTATGCATGTGAAAGCTAGATGACAGCTTTCAAGGACTGTTTTCTTTGCATCTCATGAGGCAGGACCATTTGTTGATTCTACCTGGTGCAGTGTAGTCCAAGCTAGCCCAGGAGCTCCCACCTGCTTGTCTTTTTTTTTTTTTTTTTTTTTTTTTTTTTTTATATCTCCCCTCTTAGTAAGAGTGCTGGAATTGCAGGTACATAACACAGCGTTCGGCTTTCTATGTGGGTTCCAAGGATTACATTCAGCTCATTAGGGTTTAATAACAACCACACTTACCTTGGTCATCTCCTTGGCCTTGTCTTTGGTTACTTTTCAAACAAGTTATTACTGTGTAACCCAGGCTATTGGTAAGCTTGTCCAGGCTTTCAGTGAGCTCATATACCTTCCAGTGCTAGATTTAATAATCATGCTATACTATACTGGCTAAAAACTAACAACAATGTTCTAAATGTTGACTATGAATTGGAAATACAACTTTGATTAAGATTTATTATTGTACTTTTTATTTGTTTTTGTTTTGTTTTTTGTTTGTTTTTTGAGACAGGGTTTCTCTGTATAGCCCTGGCTGTCCTGGAACTCACTCTGTAGACCAGGCTGTCCTCGAACTCAGAAATCTGTCTGCCTCTGCCTCCCAAGTGCTGGGATTAAAGGCGTGTGCCACCACTGCCCGGCATATTTTTTTTTAATGTGTTCATCATTGCTCTCTTCAGACACACCAGAAGAGGGCATCGGATCCCATTACAGATGGTTGTGAACCATCATGTGGTTGCTGGGAATTGAACTCAGGACCTCTGGAAGAGCAGTCAGTGCTCTTAACCACTGAGAGATTTCTCCAGCCCCACTGTATGTTTTAAAATGGATGTTTGGGGCTGGAGAGATGTCTCAGCACTTAAGAGCACTGACTGCTCTTCCAGAGGTCATGAGTTCAATTCCCAGCAACCACATGGTGGTTCACAACCATCTGTAATGGGATCCGATGCACTCTTCTAGTGTGTGTCTGAAGACATCTGCAGTGTACTTGTATAAATAAAAAAAATAAACAAATCTTTTTAAAAAAGAATTAAAAAAATAAAATAAAATGGATGTTTTTAAGCATCTTATTCTGTGCCTCTCCCCCCACCCATCTTTGTGATATTCAAGATCTAACCCAGGGCCTACATACCAACCTAAAGAGGCCACCATTATTCTTGTACTAAGAAGCTTGAGGCAAGAGGCCAGTTGCCATAGTGAGGATGAAGCCTGACTGGACGAAAGATAGCATAATTACAATTTAAGCTTCAAAGTTAATGATTGATTTTATTAAACATTTTAATTAAATATAAATATTTATGTTCAAAATTTTACATATGATTTTTCTATACATAAATGTGTTTATTTATCTTTGTTGGTTTCTTTTAAATTGGCCTTCTTTGAATGATGCTAGGCAACTAATTTATTGACTTGAAAACTAATAATTGGCTCTCCCTCCTTGTGTATGAACAGTGTCTTGGCTTATGAAATACTAAACAGTGGAAGCATCTTTATAAAAACAGATGCCAGTGAAACTGAAAGGTGCAATTAGACCACAATATCTTTTCAACTTGCAATGAAATAATGGATTGCACCTCAGCAGCCACTCTTGCCCAAGACAATCGAGTGTGTATGTCATGACTGTAGTGAGCATGAAGGGAAATGACCTCACCTTGACTTCTCCAAAGGAGCAAAGTTCAGATCACACCTCTGAATTCAGCTGCCAATAAAAGGGAAAAGTAAAGGGGTGGAGAAATGCACAGAACCACACGGATAGGTGTGTGCCTGCAGAGTTGGGAGAGCCTCAGGTTCTTCAGCAGACATCTAAAGCATCAGAGGAGCCTATAGCTTAAAATAGATGTAAAAGAAAAAGATATTGGCAAACAGTTGAAATCCAGTCAGCAGATACACTCTTGGATAGTTGTTTTTTGTTTTTTAATATAAGTTTTTACTTATTCACTTTGCATCCCTTTAGCTGCCTCCCCTACCAGTCACCCACCTCCCACAATTCTTCCCCCATTCCTCCTTCCCTTCTCCTCTGAGGGAGTGTTCTCCCCCACCAGGTATTCCCCCCCCCACCCTCACCCCCACCCCCTGCCAGCACTTCAAGTCTCTGTGAGGCTAGGGACTTCCTTTCCCACTGAGGCCAGACAATGCAGTCCAGATACTAGAACATATCCCATGTACAGGCAATAGCTTTGGGGATAGTCATCGCTCCAGTTGTTCAGGACCCACATGAAGACCAAGCCGCACATCTGCTACATATGTGCAAAGAGGCCTAGACCCAGTCTGTGTATGTTGTTTGGTTGGTTGTTCAGTCTCTTGAAGAGCCCCAAGGGTCCAGGTTAGTTGACTCTGTTGGTCTTCCTGTGGAGTGTCTATCTCCTTTGAAACCTGCAATCCTTCCTCCTATTCTTCCATAAGAGTCCCCAAGCACCATCCACTGTGGTGTCTATATCTGTCTGAGTCAGCTATTGGGTGGAACCCCTCAGAGGACGGCCATGCTAGGCTCCTGTCTGCAAGCATAACAGAATTAATAGTGTCAGGGATTAGTGCTTGCCCATGGGATGGGCCTCGAGTTGGGTCAGTTATTGGTTGGTCATTCCCTCAGTCTGTGCTCCATCCCCTGTGCCTGCATTTCTTGTAGACTGAATACCTTTTGGGTTAAAAATTTGTGGGTGGGTTGGTGTCTCTATTGCTCCACTGGAGTTCTGCCTGGCTACAGGAGGTGGCCTCTTCAGGTTCTATATCCCCAATGGAGTGAGTCACAGCTAAGGTGACCCCATTGATTCTTGAGCACCTCCCATATCCTAGGTTTCTGTCTTGTCCTGGAGATGCCCCACACCTCTCCACCCCTGTCAGCTACAGATTCCTTCTCATGGTTATCTCGCTGTCTCTCCTGCCCCTCCCACTTGTTCTTGGATGTTTTATCCCAAATAAGGGCTACTACATGTGAGTGTAAAAAGCCCTATAGATGTCTGTTTGGTTTTGCTTTTGAATCAGGGTTTCAGTATCTCAGACTGACATCAAACTTGAGCTGAGAATGACCTTAGACTTCTGATCCTCTTGTCTCCACTGTTTAAGTGCTGATATTACAGGTGTCGACCACCACTCCAGGTTTATGTAGAGCTGAGAACTAAACCCAGGGCCTCAGGTACTCCAGGCCGGCACTCAACCATCACCAAACGCTACTGGCTGGAATAGAAACTGATAATAACACCACAAACTTCTGAATTATTTTATGTTTTAAATGTGTGCTTTCCTGTGTCTTGCTCTTATTACACCTGGGTCAGTTATTATGTATAACACCACCAAGAAAGCAACAATTTCTTCATTATCAGAAAGTACTTGCTCTGGAGGAGAGAGGAGGGTGTCGTTGGGACAAATGTATGGAGAAGCTTCCAGGTGGGTATTAGGTTGACAAAGTCTTGGCTTGGATGGTGGTTACAATTTGTACAATGACTCAGTAAGTTCTTGTATCTAATTTTACATCTGACTCATTATTATCATTATGGAATTTTGTTTTATTTAGTTAGATTTATTTTTATTGTTTTTGGTTGTGTGTATATGTGTGAGTCTATACGTGCAGGTGTCCAAGGAGGTCAGAGGCACAGCATCCCCTGAAGCTGGAGTTACAAGAGCTGTGAGCTGCCTCAGGTGGGTGCTGGGAATCCGGTCTTAGTCCCCTGAAAGAGCAGTCAGAGCCCTTAACCGCTGAGCCATCTCTAGAGCATATAGAGACACTCCTGGCTCTGCCTCTCAAGTGCTGAAATTACAGGTACATGCCACCGTATTAATTTTATATATATATATTTTATTTTTTCTTTTGTTTCTTTTTTTGCTGAAATAGTCTTATGTAACCCAGGTAGTAATATAGTCAAGGCTAGTCTTGATCAGTCTCCTGATCCCTCTGCTCCCATGTCCCACATAGTTGGGTTTACCAGTCTGTACCATCATCCCTGCTTGGGATAATGGTACAGATAAATTGGGATAAATCCCTGATTTATTCATATTTAATTACTTTATTTTATTTTTAAGATAATAACCACACAATTTCTTCCTTTCCTTTTCTCCTACCAAACTCTTCCATGTACCCGTTCTTGCTATTTTTTAAATCCATGACTTCTTTTTCATTGATTGATATTATATGTGTCTATGTGTATACATTATATTTCCAAATATAACCGTCTCAGTCTGTATAGTGCTACTTGTACGTATAGCATGTATATGTTTTCAGGGCTGACCCTTTGGTGCTGGATAACCAGTTGCTGACCTTTTCCTTGGAGAAGACTGTTTCTCCCACTCTCAGCATTCCTTAGTTGCCTGTAGTTCTTTGTGTCTGATTCAGGCCTCATGAGCTTTCCCCTGTGCACTTTGCACGTCTGTCCTTGTTCACCTCACGCTTAGGCAGTCATGTTGGTGAGATTTTACGGGCGTGGCTTCTGACATTCCTAGGAGACACAACCTTACAGCAAACTCCCTGATCTCTGGCTTTCCCAGTCTTTCTCTTCCCCTTCCACAGGGTCCCCTGAGCCTTAGATGTAGGGGTTATTTGTAGATAGATACAGGGACTGAGCTCCACAACTTTGCATTTATTTTTAAAGATATTTATTTATAGTTTTTGTTTTTAAGTTTTAAAGTTTTACTATTATCATTTTTAAGAGAGAATCTCTCTATGTAATCTTGACTGGTCTAAAACTCTATAGACCAGACTGGCCTCAAACTAGCAGAGGTCCGTCTGCCTCTGCTTCCTGAGTGCTGGGATTAAAGGTATGGGCCACCTTGCCTAGCTATTATTTGGTTTTTAAGAGTTGTACAAAGCACAAGAAGATGTATCTGACTCATGTATGTTAATTCCACCTTAGAACATTTGTTAACCTCTTCTGGAAATTCTAGTTTGACCCCATTGTCCACTAAGTTCAGACAAAGTCTGTTCATAGTATAACCTTAAATAATCAGCTACCCAGTGTGAGGAAAGAAACACTCAAGAGGCCAGCAAAGGAGGAAAGAAACACGCCCCTGTCTCCACAAGGATGTTCCTTCCTCTGCTGCATATGTGTTGGAGGCCTCATATCAGCTGGCATATGTTAGCATTCTAGTTCATTTTATTTATTTAAACAACAAATATTTATAAAAGAACAATTTACACCTGTGGGCTTTAGCTACTAGCCAGTCTATGTACTCACAAAGAGGTTGGGGTAAGGAAAAACCCTGGAGTACTTTTGTTTATTTTCCAAACTATGAACAGTAACATATTTTCTCTCTCTCTCTCTCTCTCTCTCTCTCTCTCTCTCTCTCTCTCTCTTCCCACCACCCCCAGGGTTTCTCTCTTCTAGCTCTGACTGTCCTAGAACACTCTTTAGCCCAGGCTGGCCTCAAACTCAGAGACCCACTTACCTTTACCTTCCAGTGCTGGGATTAAAAGTGTGTGTCACTGCCACTGTTGGACCCTGAAATCCAAACCGGGAAGACGCCCTCCCACAGAAATACTCACGGACAGGGAGTTTGATGCAAAAGCAAGAAGATTATTGATCCAGCACACCGGGGTTCCCCCGAATGCAGGCTAGAGGAACCTTTCCCAAGCTAAAGCTAAGAGCAGTTTTTATAACAGTTTTCACAGGGTTTACGAGGGCAGACTTATAATCACCTCTTAGACGATGCGAACCACAAAGGCTGACCTCAAACGGCTGCTCCCACACCCAGTTTCTTGGCAACATTATCTTATGACAATGAGTGTTAGCTAAGTCTATCTTACTATAGCTCCTGTTTACCCAGATTTATTGTGCTAAGGGCCCAGTTTCCTGATAACCTTTTAATTCTTTTATCTTGTACCTTTCTCCTGGAATGTATGTATAAGTCTTTGGAATGTGCTTCTCCTGAAATGTGTCTCTGGAGAAGCCAATTTTTAAGTTTAGGCTGACCTGAGATTCCTTCATCCCCCCTTTCATTGTGGCTGATTCTAATCTTGGAATCACAAGTTGTCACCCTAGTGTACAGCGTGATATTGCTGTCTAAGCATAAGCCCTTGTATGGTGTTAATGTGATCCTTAACAAATCTAACCAAGTGATTTAAAATGCAGGGGCCAGAGGTGAGCAAAAGAAGCAAGATTATAAGGGGTCCCATATTGATAACCCTGCAGCCAACTGACAGAGATCTGGGGTAAGTGTAGGCCACCAGGTATGGGGGGGGGTCATAGTATTTGAAATTGACCAGACAACTTTCCCAGCTTGTGAGAGGACTTCCCATGTCAGTTTTTGAAGAGCATGAGGATTTCCCTCAAGGGTTGGGTAAGAGCCACTTGCCCATCACTATTGAGACCATAGTCCAGACCTCGAGTACCCCAGGTGGAATCATGTTGGCCAGTCTTAATCTGTCTTTGAATCTTTATCCTGAGTGGGTTTTGAGTGCGCTGGATCATTCAGTCTGATGATGGTTTCTCTGGAGCTGGTTTCACATGAGAGGCGTGGACCCAGGCTGCTGTGCCATTGACCTTTACTGCCGTGGTTGTAGTCAGCAGCTCCAAGAACAGTCCCTTCCAGCATGGTTCTCGAGTTTGGGCTCGGTGCTGCTGGATGTAGACCGTGTCTCCAACCTGGAACCTATGGGATGTTTTCGGGGTCCCAGGTTCATAGGCATGAGCCAACTGGGTCCACACTTCTTTCTCCACCACCTGAAGTCCTTTTAACCTAGCATACAAATCACTGTTACTGTGACAAATAGGTTCAGTCACCTCTCCTAAGGTGGTCAGAGGAGCAGGTGCCCCATATAGAATCTCAAAAGGAGTTAGGTTAAACCTCGTAGGAGTGTTTCTAACCCTAAAGAGAGCCAGAGGAAGGAGCACCACCTAGTCTGTGCTGCCACTCTCCATGGACAATTTGTCCATGTGTCTTTGACAATTTGTCAAGGTGTCTTTCAAATTTCTATTTATTCTTTCTACCTGACCTGAGCTTTGGAGTTTGTAAATGGAATGGAGCTTCCAATCAAACCCCAGGCACTTGGCCAATTCCTGACTTACCTGAGCAACGAAGGCAGGCCCATTGACCAAACCAATTACCTTAGGTACCCCAAACTATGGAAAGATTTCTTCCAGAAATCTTTCTTTGCCACCACCATGGCTGTCTCTTTCTTTGTCAGGAAAGCTTCTATCCAACCAGAAAAGATATCTACAAATACTAGAAGGTACTTATTACCATACCTGGCAGGCTTGATCTTGGTGAAATCTACTTCCCAATAGGCTCCTGGCCTGTTGCCTCAGAGGTGCTTGCCAGGTTCAGTCTTGGTTCAACAGGCATTTACCTTCTGACAGAGTACACAGGCATGTACGATGTCGTTGACCAGCCGCGTGAGTCCAGGTATGTGGAACGTGGTATTTAGCATGGTGGCTACCAGTTTCTTAGCTCCAAGGTGGGCCCATTGGTGCATTGGCCTCACCATTGTTTCTGCCTCTTTCTGGGGCAGGGTTATTTTTTCGGTCGGGGTCTTCCACATCCTCAGGTCCTCATCAAACTTTTTTTCAATTTTAGTCATTAGCGCTAGATCCTCAGCCATATATTGGAATGGAGGGGCAGTTCAGCTGGAATGGAGGGGCAGTTCAGCTGGAATGGAGGGGCAGTTCAGCTGGAATGGAGGGGCAGTTCAGCTGGAATGGAGGGGCAGTTCAGCTGGAATGGAGGGGCAGTTCAGCTTTGCTTTTTGTCATAGTCATGACGAGAACCATTCCACTACCTTCTTCGCCTCTTTGTCAGCCATGCTGTGTCCTTTGGCGACCACCGAGGTCTCTTTTTGGTGGCCAGGGCAGTGGATAATGCTCACGTTAGAGGGCAGATATAGTGCCCCAAGCAGCACCAATATCTCAGTCTTATTTTTAATTTTTCTCTCAGCCAACGTGAGGAGACCCCGTTGTTGGTAAATGGCTCCATGGTTATGGGCTGTGGCAAAGGCGTACCTACTATCTGTGTAGATATTAACCTTTTTGTTTTTTCCCAATTCTAAGGCTTTTGTTAGCGCTATCAGCTCGGCCTTTTGAGCAGAGGTCCCTTCTGGGTAGTGCCTGTGCCCATATTACTTTTTGTCCATCTTGTGGCCCCGGCCTTCCTTTTCCCATTTTCGAGGTAGCTACTACCAGGTTACCTCAGCATCTGCCAGAGGCTGATCAGTCAAATCCTTTTGCCAAGCATGTGCCTCCACAAGCACTTGCTCACAGTCATGGGTTGGTGCTAAGAGGTTCGAGTCTGGCAGCAGGGTGGCTGAGTTCAGCCCAGAGGCCAGGGTGAAAGTGATCCTGTCTGAATTTAGCAGCAGAGTCTGGTAGTGAGTCATCTGGGTGTTTGTAAGGCAGCCATTGGGGGTGGGGAGGGTGCTGGTGCACCACACTCTCTAATACGTGAGGAGCCGTCACCACTAGATCTTTCCCTAAAGTCAATTTATCAGTGTCTTTGACTAGCTACTGCCGCCACGATTCGCAGGCAGGCAGGCCATACACCTGCTACAAAGTCTAATTTCTTTGAGAGGTGTACCACTGGCCTCTTCCAGGGTCCCAGTTTTTTGTGTTAGGACCCCTTTTGTTACTCCTTTGTTTTCTGCCACATACAAATGGAAAGGCTTAGACACATCAGGAAGTTCCAGAGCAGAAGCTGACATGAAAGCTGTCTGGATGGTATTAAAGGCAGCCTGATTTTTCTTTCCTCATTTGAATATTCTCTCATTCTTAGTTAATGGATAGAGGGGCACTGCCATTTTGGCAAAACCTGGGATCCACAATCGACAGAACCCTGCTGTCCCCAAGAATTCTCTCACTTGTCTTGCATTACCAGGGGTTGGGGGGATAGGAACACAGTCTCTTTTCTAGGTTCTGATAACCACTGCTTCCCATCTCTGAGCAGACACCCTAGGTAACTGACCTGTTCTCTGCAAATCTGGGCCTTCTTAGCCGAGACCCTGTATCCTAGTTTCTCCAGTTCAGTTAGTAACTGGCAGGTTTCATCAAGGCATGTGTCTCTGTTAGAGGCAGCAAGGAGGATTTCGTCTACGAATTGAAGGAGGGTTTTCTTCTCTAAATGGGGTGAGATCCCGGTGTAGAGCCTCATCAAAGATGATAGAGGAGTTCTTAAACCCCTGTGGAGGCTGAGTCCATGTTAGTTGTCCAGATATTCCTGATTCTGTGTCCTTCCATTCGAAAGCAAAGATTGGTTGGCTGCTTGGGCTCAGTTGGAGGCAGAAGAAGGCGTCTTTAAGATCTAGCAGAGTATACCAAGTCCTTTTTAGGGGAAGAGAGCGCAACAAGTTATATGGGTTTAATACTGTGGGCTGTAAGTCTGTCACCCGCTCGTTTACCTAATGGAGGTCTTACACCGGTTGATAGTCATTGATACCTGGCTTCTGTACTGGGAGCAGGGGTGTGTTCCACACCGACTGGCACCTTCTAAGTATCCCCAGATCTAGCAATCTGAGGCTATGAGGTCTAATTCCATCTCGGGCTTCCTGCTGATCGGATACTAACGGACTGTTACAGGAGTGGTCAAGGCTTTTAGCTCTACATAGACCGCTGGCTGGTTCTTAGCCTCACCCATGCCTGTGGTTTCTGCCCATGCTTGTGGAAACTGGTTCAGCCACCAATTCATATCTCCGGGATTCTCTTTTGGGAGGTCAAAGAGGCAATATTCATCCTCGAGTTTTACAGTCAATACTTGTAACACATTTCCTTGTCCATCTTTTACCTGAAGGCCCTCTGGGAGGAAATGAATCTGGGCTCCAATCTTCACAAGCAGGTCCCTGCCCAGAAGAGGGTAGGGGCATTCTGGAATGACTAAGAAAGAGTAGGATACCCGGCCCATGCTGAGGTCCACTGTTCTTCAGGTAGTCCATGAATATTGTTTATTGCCAGTGGCTCCTTGGACCCATGACCTCTTGTCAGGCAATGGCCCCGTGATTTATTTTGGGCTACAGTGTCTACCAGAAACTGAATGGGTTTTCCCTCCACTTTCAGAGTTACCCTGGGCTTGGGGAGGGGGCCTGAACCCTGTCTCCCCAATCGCTGTCTTCCTCCAGGGCCAGTATCTGTGGCCTAGGACTTCCTCTCTGGCTTGGCAGGGTTTATCCCCCTTCTTCTTGGGGCAATCCCTTGCCCACTGTCCCCTTTCCTTGCGGTAGGCACACTGGTCTTTGGCCAATGCCCTCCTTCGGTTGCCCGGTACTCTTGCACCTGACCCTTGACTCTCTCTAATGACTGTGGCCAAAATCCTAGTCAAATTCTTTTCTTGTCTCCTTTCTTTTTAGTTCTTTAGCTTCCTGTTCTTTTTGCCTTCTTTCTTCCTTCTCTTCCCCACTTTCTCTGTTATAGAACACCTTTTCAGCTACCTGCACCAAATCTCTCAGAGACTTGTCCTGTAATCCATTTAACTTCTGCAGCTTTTTTTTTATATCACTGACAGATTGATCAATAAAGGCTACTGTCACCATTGCTTTATGCTCATCAGATGTAGGGTCATAGGGCATGAACTGGCAGAAAGCTTCCATCAGCCATTCTAAAAAGGCTGAAGGAAGCTTGGTAGGCCCCTGGACTGTCTCTCTTAGCCAAATTAGTAGGCTGCTGTGCAGCTCCTCAGAGACCTGCCATTAGAGCCTGGTGGTAGACCTTCAAGTGCTCCCTACCTTCAGGCATTTTGAAGTCCCAGTCTGGTCAGGTCAGCAGAAACCCTGCATCTATTTCATTCCGTAGGAGGGTGGGCCTCCCATCTATTTCAGGGACCTTCTTCCTGGCCTCCAGTAGGACACACTGTCTTTCCTCAGTAGTGAGGATTTTCTGTAAGAGCTGCTGACAATCATCCCAAGTGAGCTGATGTAAAAAGAGGAGAGAATCAATCAGGTTGGTCAGAACCTGGGGTTTTTCCAAAAAAGAAGGGTTATGAGTCTTCCAGTTATAAAAGTCTGCTGACAAAAAGGGCCAATATTGGAGAGGTTGCCGGCCACCCTAAGCATGGGAGGGGGGTTTCATAGGCCCACAGAGTCAAGTCTTGGGGGGTCCCCACCTGCCTACTCCATGTCCCGGCAGCCAGACCCTTCTGGCCCCTCTCTGTCAGAGGTGCCAAGGACCCCACCAGCACACAGCCCCCTTGGCCCCTGGAGGTGGTACCAGGGCCACCATGGAGTTGGAGGATAAAGGGGAAGGTGATCTAGGAGAAGGTCAGCATCTGATGTGGGAAGGATCTTTTTTTCCTCATCTCCTCCCTTGGGATGTGAGGCTTTCCTCTCCTCATTACCATCCTTCAGTACGAACACCTCGGTCCTCAGTGAACCTGAAAGTGAAACAAATGGGCAGACCCATGGAGGGGGAGGGAGAGAGAACCAGGTCTTCCCAGATGGTTATATAGGGGACCTGGTCCGGATGTCTACTGGGACCTTTCTGAAAAATTCTTCCTTTAATCTGTCTAACTTTCTCTAGAAAAAAGGATTCCTTTGGTGGCCATCCCGTCTGAAAAGATGGCCACTACGAGGCACACAATGTCTGCTATTTCTGTTTCTTCACTTCTACTGACAGATTATGAGCTCTAGTCTTAACTTCAATTCAGTGGTCAAGAGTCAAAGATAGTGGGGTAGAAAGTGTTTGTCCCATGTTAGGTCAGTCAAAATAGATTACTAGTCCAACACCACAGGCAATGAACAATACAAACAGAATCAGACACGGATGTCCTACACGAGAGCACCACAAGAGAGCAACAGAAGCCACACCTGGTGGCAGTGGCTGGAGACAGACCACCTCCGGATGGAGGAGGATCATTTCTGATTCCACCTCCCTTGGCCTGCAGTGTGCCGATACGTCTACCCCACTGCTTTGGCCACTTCAGATGAGTTCCTTCCCGGAACTCAAAACCTGACCTCGCCCAGGGTCTAAAACAGACTACTCTTCATGGCTTGCCCAGACATTTCACAGACACAAAACACAAAAGAGAAAACACACAGACCTGCTAAGTGGACCTCAAATCCCTGAGCCTCGGGGTCTAAGAAAGCATGTGTTTCCCGGCCAACACACCAAAATGTTGGACCCTGAGATCCAAACCGGGAAGACAGGCTCCCACAGAAACACTCATGGACAGGGGGTTCGATGCAAAAGCAAGGGGTTTATTGATCTAGCGCACTAGGGTTCTCCCACACGCAGGCTAGAAGAACCCTGAACTACAGCTAAGAGCAGTTTTTATACTGTTTTTGCAGGGTTTAAGAGGGCAGTCGTACAATCACCTCTTAGATAATGCTAACCACAAAGTCTGACTTCAAACAGCCGCTCCCACCTCCAGTTTCTTGGCAACATTATCTTATGACAGTGAGTGTTAGCTAAGTCTATCTTACTATAGCTCCTGTTTACTCAGGTTTACTGTGCTAAGGGCCCAGCTTCCTGATAACCTTTTAATTCTCTTATCTTGGGCTCTTTTCCTGGAATGTATGTGTAAGTCTTTGGAATGTGCTTCTCCTGGAATGTGTCTCTGGAGAAGTTAATTTTTAAGTTTAGGCGGAGGCCTGAGATTCCTTTACCACCAGGCTCTAACTTTCTAACTGTAGCCAAAGAAAACGAAAATAAAAAACAAAAATCTACCTCTTACAAACAGTTTCTAGCTTGTTCTGCCAAGTGAAGGCAAAAAAAGGAAAAAGAAAAAAGACCAAGCCAGCTTCACACCTGTAAATTCTTTCTAGCTATTTCTCCCCTGCAGGAAAGTACATTTATCAAAAAGCCAACTATCTGGAGTGCTGACGTGGGGGCAGATGAACTCTCAGCTTGCCTTTGGCTCCCCACTCTCTCCTCATTGCCTTCCTTTAAATGTATAAAAATTTCTTTTCTTTTCATTTTATTTTTAAGGCAGGATTTCATGTAGCCCAGGCTGACCTTGAGCTCACTTTATAGCCAAGGACAGTCTTGAACTCCTGATTCTCTGGCCTCTACTACCTGAGGACTGCAATTACAGACATGTGTACTACAGCGGGAAGAAATATTCTATTTTATATAATACAGATACATATTTGTATATATGCATGTGTATAGTGTGTGTTCAGGTCTCTTTCTCTTCCTACAGTCACAGCGGTTCCAGGTTTATTTAAGGTGACTGAGTACCCTTTGTCCTCTGGGAAGATTTCTCAAAGGCAGGCTGTAAACCTTTGTCTTTGAAACTCTCTTTCCTGGTATCTCACTTTTGTCAGCTCTTTGGGTTAGGCAGTTACCACCTGGGGCTCTGGATTGTCAGTGCTGCTTCATGAAGCTGAGGTTTATAGGACCCTGTCAACAGTAATGCAGATTCTCAAACTATGTGTTTCAGCAAAACAAATCTTTAGCAGAAACGAGGTACTAAAACAGTGAGTGTGGGCTAGGCATGGTGGCACATGTTCATCATCCCACCACTGTGGCACTGAGACAGAGATCCCAGAAGTTTAAGACCCACTTGGACAACATAGTGAGAACCATTACAGAGACAAGGAAAGAAAAAGGCTGGAAAGATAGCTCAGTGGGTGTTGTATGATCTTGAGGACCAAAGTTCAACTCCAAACTCATGTCAAGAAGCACAGGGTGGTGACATATACTTGGAGTCTCAGTGCTGGCAAGGTGGAGACAGGTGGGTCCCCAGGGCTTGCTAACTACACAGCCTAGCTTAATCAGCAAATTCCAGGCTGCATGGGAGAAGCTTGTTTCAATACAAGTGGGTGGTACCTAAGGAACAACCCCTGAGGTTGACCTCTGGCCTCCACACAGATGAGCATTAACATGTACATGTATACCCACACATATAAACACAAAATAAGTAAACATAACAATAACAACAAAAGTAGATATATTCATCCAAGACTCAGACTTTGTTAGAACCCTAAAACTAAGGCAGGGCATGCTGAGAATACTAGCACACACTTTTAGTCCCAGCACTCAGGAAGCAGAGGCAGGTGGATCTTTGTGAGTTAGAGACCAGCCTGGTCTATAGAGTGAGTTTTAGGCTATCTGAGACTATATACTGATACCCTTCCTCAATTAATTAACTAACCAATTAATTAATTCATAAAAAATCCTCTTGTCTTAAAATTTATTTTTGGTAGACAGTAATCTTTGTCTCAGAAAAGTAATTATAATTCAAGTTCTACAGGAGTCATATATATATATATATATATATATATATATATATATATGACATATATATATATGTGTGTGTAAGTATGTATGTATGTATGTATGTATGTATGTATGTATATGCACAAGCTCCTTGCAAATAGAAGTCACAGGGTTGCTCCTGAGTGAATGTAAATTAGCCCTCCATACCTCCATACCACCATTGGTACTCCACAGACAACCTGTCAGAACAATGCTTGCTGAAGGAGAGGGCTTAACTTATTCTTTATATTCACCATTTCCAAATCCTTAATACTTAGATATTGGATTATCTCTAAAGATAAGGAAACATTTTATGAGTATAAATAACAGGATTATAGCAAATCCTACAGTATTTTGAACCAGGATTACTGTGGTCAAAATATAGTTTCTTAATCCAGGACTCATATAAGTAATTGCCCCCCACTCCCTGTGAATTATCTGAGTAATCCGATTACAGACAGATGGGAGATGAAAGCCTCAGAAAACGAACCAGGAGTGTTTTTCTTGTTATAATCTCACAAACACTTTTAGTCCTTCCAAGATATACATTAGCTGATCCATTCTTGATACCCAAAGAATGGCTGTCATGGGGTTACTGCTCTGGGGTGTGGAGCTGAGTGTCTTGGAAGGACTATTAATAGGTTTCCTGTGGGGTGATTGTTTCATTTGTGCCAACAGAAAGGGCATGTGGAGAACAGATGGCTGTCATTCGGCACAGCCTGGCTGCAGATGATAGTGCCCTTCCCACGTTGAGCTCGGAGGAAGCTCAAACCAACTTGACTATGGGCAGTTGCCCAGTGACTGCTGAAGCCATCCCACACAGCCTGCCTTGAACATTATACTTGGCTGTCTTTTAGGCAGAGAGACTGGTTTCCTGAGTGGGAGACTAGAAATGATGTACAATCCTGAAGGTAAAGAGGAAAATATCCCAATAACTAAGGTGAGACTGGAGTGCATTTTCTCTATTAAGTATACTTGCATGTGTGTATGCATGCACGCGCATTTGTGTGCTTTGGTGTGTTTGCAGGTGCACTCACCCATGCTTGCTCATGTGAAGGTCAGAGTTCAGCATTGCTCTCTTCCTCCGTCACTCTCAACCTTATTTTTCAAGGCCAGCTCTGTCACTGAGTCTAGAGCACACCATTTCAGCTGGACCTGCTGGCTAGGAAGTACCTGGTTTTATGTACGGATCTGAACTGTGGTCCTTATGCTTGCTCAGCAAGCATCTTACCCTCTGAGCCATCTTGCCAGATCCAGTGTTATCAAAGCAAAGTAGACCTCTTGAGTGCACATATTAGATAGTTGAGTATCTCTGGCCCTTCAAGATACAGTAGTTCACAATCCTCAGGAGACAATACTATGATATCTCTCACCTGTGAATTTAAACTATAATTTCTTCATGAAACACAGTTGAAATGCTCAGCTTATTTCTGAAGCCCAAAAACTAGAGAACTTTCCTTATTTGTCTGATGAGAGAATGAAACTACTTTCCTTCTCACTATGAAGTCAAGGATGAGCTTGAATCCCTGGTGCTACTGTCTTTACCTCCTATGTGCTGGGACTATACACATGCACCATCATGCTTGGTTTATACTGTGGTTGGGAATCGAACCCGAGATTTTATATATGCTAGACAAGCACTCTACCAACTGAGCTACAACCCACACCCTTGGGGAGGAGACAAGAAGGACTCAAGGAAGTCTCAAAGTAGGATTTATAATATCCACTGGTTGCTAAGTATTTGAGAGACTGTCCCTTTAAAATTGGCGCCTGTTTTATTTACCTGTATTAAATCATTCACATATACATTCAGTCAGCAAGTATTGACAAGTCACTTAGAATGAGCCAGGCTTTGATCTAGGTAGGCCTCAGAATGTAATAATAATCAAAATATAA
The DNA here is from genome assembly GCA_030674055.1 of Rhabdomys pumilio. NCBI lineage: Eukaryota > Metazoa > Chordata > Mammalia > Rodentia > Muridae > Rhabdomys > Rhabdomys pumilio. The sequence continues at coordinate 76,152,726 of JANHMN010000010.1, forward strand.
AAATGGTGGTCCTTTATTCTAGTGTTCCTAAAAATATGATTTAGTGCTTGAGTCAGATACATCAAACAAGTTCCAAGATGACCCCAGTCAACTCATTTTACTTACTCTGTTTCTAAGCACTCCTGACCCTCAATTGTTCTTTGATTTCCTTTCTGTCTATCTAATCACTTCAGTTTCCCACAATGACAAATTTTAGAACAGATTCTCCACTTTGTGTTCCCGAATCTCTCTTTTTGTCAAGGTCTCCCAGAGAAGGAACAGCCCAGTATCAGACCTGGAAGGCCATGAGCAGTGGTCCTGTGTCCGTTCTGAGTTAGGAGGTCCGCAGTGGTATTGGACTGGAGTGCTGGTGTGCACATCTTCTGTTCAGCCCAGTGGAAGCCACAATAAGCCAGTTCATCTCTGGACAATGGAGAATCTGATGGAGCTTGCAGACACTTGAACTTCCTGTTGTTCTTTCTTCACTTGGCAAAACATATTCTACCTTTGAAGATACTGCTTTAGTCATTAAAGGACCAAGAAAGAGGAGTGTTCCTCCCACAACCTCTTCTTCTTGCTCCTCTGCAAGAGATGCAGTCTTAGCATCCAGCAAGCTCCCTGTAAGAACCTTGCCTCCTTCATTCAGCCTCCATGGACAAGATTCAAATGTTTGACCAAACTCTAAACTGTCTACAGTCAGTAAAAATGAGTGTGCCAACAACCCTCGATATGGTCACACTGATGTCAGAACACTTAACTTCAGCTAAACTGGAGCACTTCAATCAGTTCTGGAGAGTATTTATCAGGTCTGTACTGCTCAAGCAGACTCTGTTACTCGAAGGAGATGGAGGCTAACCCAGGCCATCAGACTAAAGAAGGGGGCAACAAATTAATGACTCAGGAAAGTTACAAAGTCTCCAGAGGGTTGTGTGACATCTAACTGTTGATGTGGGTATGGCTGTGTCAAGTCTCTCAAGCTGTGTAAGGATTCTGCAAAAAAAATTTTTTTTTGATTCTACAAATTTGTTGTTTGTTTGGTTTTTTGAGGCAGAGTTTCTCTGTGTAGTACTAGCTGTCCTGGAACTCGCTCTGTAGACCAGGCTGTACTTAAACTCACAAAGATCTGCCTGCCTCTGATTCCCAAGTGCTGGGAGTAGAAGCGTGCACCACTATTGCACTATTGTCTGGCAAGGTTTAATTTTAATTATGGGTGTGTGTGTGTGTGTGTGTGTGCAGTGCCTTTGGATGCTAGAAGAAATCACTGGATTCCTTGGAGATGGAGTTATGGGTAGTTGTAAACTGCTCAAGACATGTCCTGGGAACCAAACCAGAATCCTCTGCAAGAGGATCCTCTTGCTCTCTTTATATTTAGACAGAGTCTCACTTTGTATCCCTGGTTGGCCTAGAGCTTACTATATAGACCAGACTGATTCAGTTTACAGAGGTCTGCTTGTCTCTGCCTCCTGTGTCTTGGTGTTGAAGGGTGAGATACCATGCCTGCTCCATGATCTTAACTGCTAAACAATCTTTCTTCCCTTAGCATCTAACTTTAACTTTATCTGGCACCTGGTGATATAGGCAGTCCCTGTTCTGCTCCAGGAGATTGTTCTTGCCAGAGTTCCTCTCTTCTGACTCTCCCACTTCCTTATCTGGTTCCTACTGGCCCCTTTCTTCTTCCAGAATGCTGTTCTTTAAAGATGCATAAGAAGCTGGCTGTGAGTACTTTATTTTGTTTATGGTGTTTTATTTTATTATGTAAATTTTTACTCTGTTTCAATGCTTTCCAGTCATAAAGACAGGTGGTCGTGGCACACATCTTTAATCCCAGCACTTGGGAGGCAGAGACAGGTGGATCTGCATGAGTTTGAGGCTAGCCTGGTCTATAGAGCAAGTTCCAGGACAGCCAAGACTACATAGAGAAACCCTGTCTTGAACACCTCCTACCCCAATTTCATTTAAGTTCAACTAATTTTCATAGATAGATAGATAGATAGATAGATAGATAGATAGATAGATAGATAGATTTTTTTTTAAATAAAATGATGAGGTCTCATGTATCGCAGGCTGGTTTCCAATTACTATGTATCCAAGGATGACTTTGAACTTCTGATTCTCCTGTCTCCATCCATCGCTCACCAAGTGCTCCCGGGACAGGTGTGTGCTACCATGCCTGAGCTATTCAGAGCTGGATATTAAACCCAGGGCTTGACACGTGTCAAATAAGCACTCTCCCAATGAGTTACATCCCAGCCCTGTAACTAGTCTCTCCCACCATCCCCCCATTGCACCTCTGACATGCTAGGGATAGAACCTAGGGCCTCATACATACTTGTCAAGTGGTCTAGCACTGAAGTGCTGCCCTGACTCTCTAATACTAGTCCTGTTTATAGTAGAAGAGAGTGCATCCAAAGTCAACTGTTTAACGTGTCTCTGTCCACTACTGTCTCTTCTGGTTCAAATATCGCATGTCAAAGTCAGAGGCTTGGTTCTCATCTGCTGACACTAGTTTTGAGCTTCTGGAAACTTTATGGGGTGGGATCTAGCCAGAAGAAGTCTTTTGTTAGGGGGCACATCCTTTTGAGATTGCACCTTGTTTCAGCTCCCTCATCAGGCTCCTTCCTGTCTACCCTGAGATGAGAAGCCTTTGATGGCATGTGCTCTTTCTCAATAATGATGATCTCCCTGACCACAGGGTCAGAATCAACAGAGAAAAAGATGGTGGCTCTGGGACCTCTGAACCATGAGCTAAAATAATCCCGTTTATGTTGTTTATGGTTATATTTTGCCAGTAATGAGACATCTGAATAATCTTGGTCCTTAATTTGTTTACAAAGAAAAGATGGACTCCAAGGTAGAGAAGGTTGTCTGATGACACTGACCTGTTGGAAATGTTAAAAATCTCACTGAAGAAGTCTAAGAAATTCCAGATAGACTTTCACCTGATGAGACAGGATGTGTAACAGGCCAGAGTCTCCAGAATTCTTCAAAAGAAGATTGAAATTCTCAGATAATCTAAACTCGCTGAAATAATTGTAAAATCCAACTGGGAGGTGGTGGTTCACACCTTTAATCCTAGCACTAGGCAGTCAGAGTCAAGTAGCTTTCTGAGAGTTCAAGGCCAGCCTGGTCTACAGAGGGAGTTCTAGGACAGCCAAAGTCACACACACACAAACCCTGTCTCAAAAAGCCAAAAATTAAAGAATTCTAGAATCCACCCCTCTCTGACCAGAATTATCTTATGTGCCCTTCCCCCAGCCTTGAGCAGACCTGAGAGACCTTGCTTACCACAACAGACCAAGTGATAGGATCTAGGTGGAGTTACCCACCTTAGCTGCACAGAATTCAGAAGCAGAACTGCCCCTGGGCTTGCCTTGAAATATCTCCAGCCATGACCTAGAACCTAGATTATGGATTATCTCACCCATCTCTGGTTGAAACCAGGAGGGGTTGTGGGTTGGGCCTTCCCCTTTAAATTGAGAGCTGAACATTAAAGCTTTGAGCTTTGATCAGAGAACTTTGTCTTGGCTTCATCTCTTCTCACCCTTCGCCCTTTCATTCCCAGCCCCCCTTTCAGGTGAACCCAGTTGATTCGTGGCTGCAGGCAGCTACAGATTGACGCCCAATGTGGGGCTTGAAAACAGGGGAGCAGCTGAGGAACGTTGTCTTAGGTAGAGCTCCACGGAAAATGGAGCAAGAAGGAGAGTATCTTGGTCACTTGGTAAGCAGTGAACAGCACTGATGCTAGCTAGCTAGTTAAGGCTGTGTTTACAGGAAGTATATTTTAGGGGATACAGTCTAGGTTGAATAGATGTTAACCCAACGTTGACCTCACCTAGGAGGTGACAGTGAATTTTGAGCCCGGAGAATTACAAATAGACATTCGCCTCGCAGCCTAAGAGCTGCCCCCCCCCCCACCAGGCGAGAGGAGAAGGGTTAGAAGAAATTGGAAAACTAATAAAGCAGGGCACTGAGGAGTAAATATCAACAGCCACCGATACATCTCCTAAAGAAAGAGATAAAGCATTAGATCTTGAATATCAGAGAGAGAAAGGGTTTGGAAAAGTAGTTCTCTCTCTGGACTGTGTCAACAAAAAAGAATAAGAAGGCTGTTTCAGAGCTCTCCCAGGAACAAGAAAAAATTCAGGAGAAGTCTTGGGTTTCTCTCTGACTTCCACAGGAGAAATCCTGAGTTTTGCTTTCTTTGTTTATTGTCTGTCCTTGGCGTGCCAATGTCCATGTGTGTCAATTGTTTTTGTTTTGTTGTTTGAAAGATTGGTGGTCTATGTTTTATGGTGTTCTACACTTCATGTTCAAAAAAAAAGATCGTTAGAACTGCTTGATACAACCCTTGAACTAGTTTAACTGCTTGATCCAACCCTTGAACTAGTTTACCTTGGTTTTAAAGACAGTCGTAATGTGCACAGCAGAGGCTGATAAGTTACCCTATACCTGTAGCTAAGAGTCGAGCTGAGCTGGAAAAGCCTTTCCAGGAACTGATTGTGGGTCTAAGCTGCTTTTAAAAGGCCCAGCAGCTTTTTGGCTTCTATCATAAAAAAGAGTTGTCTTTCTTAGAAAAATCTCAGTGACAAGGTGCTTTTCTCTTGAAATTACAGCTAAAGACAAGAAATTTTTGTTTGGTCTAAATATATAAGATGTGTAGCCACTTCATTTTGGATTCTGACTGGTTTTAAAAGTATAAATATGTTCTACATAATTTGGTTATAGATTATTGACCTATAAGTTATTGAGTTTGATTACAAATTTACAACTTTGGTAACAAAAAGTTGGCTTAAAACTGGTAACTCAGGGTTAGTCATTCAAAAGCCAGATGTATAAAAGATTTAAAAACAATGTCTCTTTAGTGAGATATTAAAGGCTACACTATCATACATTCATATATATAAACTGACAGCCAAACTGTAACATGAAAGTAATACACTTTGTTGGGCCTCGGATGAGGTAACTCCATTTAACCCATGCTCTTCAATCACATAGGACACAGGTAGAGGTCTTCACCTCCAGAGATAAAAATATTAATGAGTTATCTAAAGGCCGGGGGATGTAGCTGATTAAGCTATCTCCTCCCCTTTTGCCCCTCCCTATAAAAAGTCAGGGGAGCCTGGCTTTTTCGGGGAAAGCGCATACCATCTACACCTATTCACCACGCCACGAACAATAAAAGCTTTGGAAAACTCCACATGTCGCCTGGGCCTTCCTGTGCCTGCCGCCAGACTGTCAACTTTTGGAACTTTGAAACCTTGAACTGCAGCCGCCAGCCTCGGTAGCTGAGTGAATGTGGGATCTGCCACCAGAGGTGGTGTGGGAAGCATAGTGGGACCCCACCGGACACTATTGGCTTTGTCCCCTCTGCTGCTGAACTCCTCCCCCCGAGTTTTTTCCCCACAACACTTGGTGTTGATTTTAGAGAAAATAGATTGCTAACATTGTTAAAAATTGGTTTTGTTTCCAAAAATTATGGCTATACACTAATATTACAGAAGAAACTTAAAAATATAGTTAAACTGCCAACATTTCATTGGCTACAGCTGACAGACAGTTCAATCAGTGAGCCTGGGATTTTTTTGACTCTTTTATATTTATAGAAAAAAGGCTTAAACAGATAGAGTTAAGAGTTAAAAACAATTGTGACACAATATGGGCCTACTGCCCTCTTCACATAAGCTTTATTGAATACTGTGGTAGAAGCAAATTTAGCGCTTCAATATTGGAAAACTATATATAAGGCTACTTTGTCAGAAAGAGATTACTTGCTTTGGAGCTCAAAATGGCGTGATATCAATAAGAGAACTGCCATGATAAATGCTCAGGCAGGCAATGCAGATTGGGATCTTAACATGCTTCTAAGAGAAGGTCAATATGAAGGTAATGGTAATCAGGTTAAACTGCCTACAGGAATGTATACATAGATTGCAATGGCTGCCTGCTGTGCTTGGAATCAATTACCTACTAAAGGGCATCTTAGTGGAAATTTATCCAATATTAAACAGGGTTCGGAGGAACCATTCCAGAAATGTGTGGACAGGCTGCTAAAAGCAGCTGGTAAAATTTTTGGAGATCCTCAAACAAAAATTCCTTTTGTTACACAATTAGCTTATGAGAATGATAATACAGCTTGCTTCCCAAGGCCATAAAAAGCAAAAACAGACTTACATTCATCTTTGCGCTAAGATTGGGCCCTCATACAATCAGGGTCTGGCTATGGCTGCTGCCTTTAAAGTGACCACTGTACAAGCAATGCTTACACAGAACCATAAAGAGAAAAGATGTTTTAAAATGTAGAGATTTAGGTCATTTTTTAAAATGTCCCAAGAAAAAAAGACACAGCAAACAATAAGGTCACATGACAAAAAGTTGTCCTTGGTACAGGAAAGATAATCTCTGGGCCAGGCCTCAGGATATAGGCCAAGATTAAAAACATTTACATTTAAATTAAGTCAATATAGTGGGTGCAACAGAAGCTTGTGTGACAGACATTCCTTTTGTCTTGGTCCTCCTGACCTGCCCCTTGAAGGGTGTTTTCTGGAATTTGTTTATTGCCTAGTTTGTTCCTTGGGGAAGGGTCAGCCTCAGGCACAAAGGCCTTCACAATAGTCTAAGGGCCAAGAGTTATAATGATTGTGCTGGAGAAATTTA
>JANHMN010000010.1:76159758-76207082 GCA_030674055.1 Rhabdomys pumilio
CATCTGCTTCCTTCCAAATTGTTAAGAATGAGAAAGGACAAGATGGCTTTGGTTCCTCTAATATATATTGAGTTCAATCTGTTACTAGCAAGAGACCTAATCTTAAGTTATGTAACAATTATTAGAGGACAAGTTTGCTTTCAATTTGGCTTTTATCTGATACTCTCACTCAGCTAAAAAAGATTGGTTATTGAATTAATCCAAAACAAAGTTCAAACTTAAGATTCATAAAACTAATGGGACATTACAGCCTGACTTGCCTACTTCAGCTGCCATTCTACTAAATACATATAGAATTATTATAGATTTAGAAGTTTGTTTTTATACCATCCCTTTACATTTCTGGTAAAGTTGGGAGGTTTACATTCAGTAAATTTGCTCGTAATTTTTGAGAACCCATGGTTTTCATATCATTGGAAAGGTTTGCCTCAAAAAAAAATGGTTAATTGCCTTACATTATAAAAAATTGTTAATTTAATACAAGAAATTAAGAGTTTAAGTCTTTCAATATATTATTCATTATATGATATTTTATTAGCTGATCTCTCTGAAAGAGTTTTTCTACAAGCCTTTACTCTAATATAACAAACTTTAAAATTTTAGAGTACTTGTTGCTCCAGAAAAGATTCAAAGATAATATCTCAAATATTTGAGACCTGTTATCCCAAGCAGATTGTGACACAGAAAATTCCAATAAAAATATATAATTGGGGCTAGAGAGATGGCTCAATTGTTAAAGGCTAGACTCATAACTAAAAATATAAAAGTTAAATTCCCAGCAACCACATGGTGGCTCACAACCATTTGTGGTGGGATCTAGTGTCCTCTTCTGGCTTTCAGGTGTACATACAAAAAAGAAATGGTTTGCTTTTAATTTGATTTGTGTTTGATGATTTTTAAAAGTTACGAGATATTAATTGGCTAAAACCTCATCTTAAGCTTACCATAAGAAAATTTGAACTTCTGTTTGATATTCTCAAGGGAGATACAAGTCCTAATTTCCCTCAAAAATTAACTGATAAAGAAAATATAGCTTTGCCAAAAGTAGAGTAAGCTGTTACTTATCAACAGATAAATTATATAGACTATAAATAATTGTTGACTGTGTTATTATTACTCATGTACTCACAGCAGCCCTTTGGTAAAAGAAACCATTAATATAAATTCATCTTCTTCATCTACAAATAAAGTTTGAACATCCTATTATAAAATTATTATTGTGTTAATACAAGATTGTAAGATAGAATCCTAAAAATATTTATGATAGAATGTTTATTCCTTATTCCAAATAACAATTAAATTTGTTGTTGAAAAATAATTATATTTAGCCCATTACATGACAAACATTTGCCGGGTGGTGGTGGCGCATGCCTTTAATCCCAGCACTTGGGAGGCAGAGGCAGGTGGATTTGAGGCCAGCCTGGTCTATAGAGTGAGTTCCAGGACAGCCAAGGCTATACAGAGAAACCCTGTCTCTGGGGAGGGGGGGAACCATGACAAACATTTTAGACAAATTTGATGATCATTATCTAAAAGAAAAGTTGTTACAGTTTTTCTCTATACATGCTTTTATATTTCCTAAAATTTACTACGCATGCAGCCCATAAAAAAGACGCTTGCTATATTTACTGTATTTACAGATGCCTCATCTATTGAGAAAGCAGTATATGTAACTAAATCACATGTTATTTTCTTGAGTTTCCCCTGCTTGAACACAAATAATTAAATTATGTGTTGTAGTCACTGTTCAAAATGCTGAAAAATCAAGCTTTCAATTTATATACTCACAGCCAGTATATGGCTCATAATTTATAATTGCTTAAAATTGTTCCTTTTTTAGATATTGCTAATTCTCAAATCCTATAATTATTTATAAAAATACAACTTAATTAAAAAAAAACATGTACTGTTTCTTAACTTTATAAGATATTTAAAAGCTCATTAGATTGCTGAACCCCAGGACAATGCCAGAGCAGTTTTGTATACTAAACAGATTATGTGCCTCTCAAAAATAATTGGCCTATACTATCTTATTCTTTAAACATCAAAATAGTAATAGCTTGAGACAATAATTTGACATTTCTAAAAAAGTGTGCAAGTTAAATTACAAAAATTTGTTTTCAGTATTCTCAATTTTTTTCATAATGGTGTTAAAGCCTTGGGGATTTATATATAATCAGTTTTGACAAATAGATATTACTCATTTTTGATTTTAAAAAATTAAAATGCATGTATGTGACTTGACACCTTTTAGGCTTTCTAGTTACAACTATTTTAACAAGAGAAAAAACTAAAAATATAATTAGTTATTACCTATATTATTTTCCTGTGCTTGGTGTTCCATACCAGACTAAGATAGGTAATAGAACTGGCTATTACAGTTATTTGACTACAGTCAAACATTTGAGATGTTTTGTTGACAATTTAATATTACCGAGATTCCTTATTATCGTCAAGGTCAAAAAATTGTGAAAGAGAGATTATGAAACCTTAATATCTTCATACCTCTGTGAGAAAAACAGCTATTGATACTTTCCTGATTTTACAAAAACTCTTTTTTTTTTTTTTTTTTTTTTTTTTTTTTGGTTTTTCGAGACAGGGTTTCTCTGTGTAGCCCTGGCTGTCCTGGAACTCACTCGGTAGACCAGGCTGGCCTTGAACTTAGAAATCCGCCTGCCTCTGCCTCCCAAGTGCTGGGATTAAAGGCGTGCACCACCACCGCCTGGCTTTTACAAAAACTCTTAAAAATTGACTTTTTAAACTAAAAGGGGAGGAAATATACCCTCCAAGGTCACCAAAAGCACATCTTGCTTTTGTGTTATTTGTTTTAAATTTTCTGCAAACTGATCTTATAGGTCAGTCTGCAGCAGATTGCCACTGGCATCCAGTCACTTCCAGTTCATCTGCCAGGGTCAAATGGAGAGACTGCCTAAATAATACTTGGAATGGTCCTGACCTTGTTTTAATTTGGGGTCATGGCTCGGTCTGTATTTTTTCAGAAAAAGAAAATGGAGTCCGATGGCTGCCTGAAAGATTAGTCTGTCAAGTGGACACAGATCTTGAGCCTAATAATTATGATTCTGATGATAGAGATGGCTCAAAATCCTTATCAGCCAGCTGATTTAACCTGGCTTGTAGTCTCCATCAATACTTAAAACCACCCACTATATACCTGGTGGCTAGACCTTGTGTCTGATCCCTGTCAACCAGCAGTTGGATTAGATACTGGAACATTTCCACTTCCAACCTTATTTCCTGCATTGCTTGGATAATCATGTTGCTGTTAACTTTTGAACCTTGTGTCTCAAGCAGATAGGTTGACTTCACACAGGATCTTTCTCAACAAGCCCAGCCGTTTGTCTTGACAGTTATTCATCACTATGGAGAATTTCATTGAGTGCATGCTCACAGGTCCTTCGATCTGAATGTAGTTTTGGTCTATTTGAGAAAGAGTATGCCAATGATGGCCGGTTAGTCAATGATGAGTAAGAGTGTTCTTGAGCTCCTATAAACTTAGGGCAGAGACATACATCAATATGCTATGTATGTTTTGCAGAGACATACATCAATATGCTATGTTTTGCAGAGATATACATCAATGTGCTATGTATGTTTTACAGAGACTACATCAATATGCTATATATGTTTTCCTCGAGGATGGGTAATATAAGAACAATATAAACGCCAACCTAAGCCAGACACAGTCGCCCAGCCACTCTGTACCCCAGATGGGATAAAATCATGTACCCCATCAAGCTGCTGACACTGCTCATCTTTATAAACTAAAAAAAGGGGGAACTGTGCCCTTCCTCCAGCCTTGAGCAGGCCTGAGAGACCTTGCTTACCACAACAGACCAAGTGATAGGATCTAAGTGGAGTTCCCACCTTAGCTGCACAGAACTCAGAAGCAGAACCGCCCCTGGGCTTGCCTCGAGATATCTCCAGCCATAATCTAGAACCTAGATTATGGATTATCCCACCCATCTCTGGCTGAAACCAGGAGGGGTTGTGGGTTGGGCCTTCCCCTTTAAATTGAGAGCTGAACATTAAAACTTTGAGCCTTGGTCAGAGAACTTTGTCTTGGCTTCATCTCTTCTTGCCCTCTGTCCCCTTTCATTCCTAGTCCCCCTTTCAGGTGAACCCAGTTGATTTGTGGCCGCAGGTGGCTACAATCTTGCATGAGAGCAACAGCCCAAGGAGGAGATGGGAAACATGAACCTGGTGCTTGTCCAACATTTCTCCCCTGTTTTCTCAAGACTCTCAACTGGCCTGAAACCTGCTACTCAGACTGAGCTAGCCTAGAAGACTGAGCAATTCTACCCCTGCATCTAGAGTGCTGGTATTAGAGGTATATGCAGCAATGCCTAGCTACTGTCCAATGCATCTTGACTTTCTGTTTCTGCCTAGCCATGTGGAGCCATCTTTCATTCCTTGAGAACTCCTCTTCTCTTACTACCTTCTTTTCACGGCAATTATCATATCCTATAATTAGATATTTGTTTGGTAATTTGATTGTCTGATTTCATTATACTGAAGCTTAAAGAAAAGGCACTGTGATTTCGACAGGTTTGTTTTATAAGGACAAAATTTGAAATGTGCAGCTTGAAACAAAAACAGAAATTCATGGTCAGCAAAGACCAACAACAACTTGTTACAATTAGCCATAATAATAACCTAACCAGTTCCTTCAGGGGCAGAGTGACCAAAGAAGAAGGGACCAACAAGGACATACCCTGACATGTTTAGACAAGCCCAAGTGAGTGATGGGCCACCTGGTGTCTACTTCTACCTCCCTGTCCGGGAGGTCCAAGGTTTCATGGTCAAAAATAATTAGTCATCCTGCCAGCTCACACGTAGCCACTTCTGCAAGTTGCTGATGTTTGAAATGTCCAATCACATGTAACCACGCCAAATCTTTTCCCCCTTTCCCAGCCCCTACCCATAAATATCCTAACCTTCCTGGGGTCTTGGTCGGATCCTCTATCTCCTGTGTGAGATATGTTCTGAGTTTAGTTCCATTAAACTACCTTATGCAATTGCATCAAGGAGGTCTCTCGTGTGTCCTTGGGTGAGCGCCAGTCCGGACTTGAGGGAGGGTCCCCTCGGGGGTCTTTCATTTTTGGCAGACTTATTAGCTTTGTTTTTACCTCAGCCTGGCCCTAAACTTTCACCTCTCTTGCTTTTGCCTCTCTGGTTGAGATGACAGATGGGTGCCACCATACTGGCAAAGCAATTTCTTTTGTTCAGAAGTACATCTTCAGTGACTAGTAAAATGTAGCTGTGGTGGTTTGTGTAAGAGCCTGTGATGAATGCTTGATCCTCAGCAGACCTATTTGAGAAGGTTAGGAGGTGTGGCCTTGTTGGAGGACATGTGTCCTTAGGAATAGTCCATGCCAGTCTCTGTCTCTATCTCTGTTTCTATCTCTTTCTCTGTAGATCAGGATGTAAAGCTCTCAGCTACTGCTCCAGAGCCATGTTTGTCTGCTTCCAACCATGGTTATCATGATGTAACCCTCTGAAACTGTACAAGCCCCTATTTAAATGCTTTCTTCTCTAAGAGTTGCCTTGGTCATGGTGTCTCTTCATATAAGTAGGCCAGTAACTAAAACAGTCTTTTTGAATGTCTTTTTGAAGCACTTCATTTTTACTTGGTTGTTTGTTGGCATTTTGAGATTAAGTTCCACATTGCTTTGTTGGCCTCAAATTTGGTGTATGGCCAAAGATGACCTTGAGTCTCCTGAGCCTCTAGCTTTTGCCTCTGAAGTGTGGAGATTGTAGTTATGTGTCTCCACACCCAGCTCATTGTTTTTAGTGAATTTGTATTTACATTTTCCAAGTCCAGCTTTCTGTTGCCACCTCAAATTACTTTCTTACAGAAAGTCCAGCCTGCTTTCTCTTCCAAAATGTCCAGATGCTAAGGAGATAGGAGGAATAATTATACCTTTTATGAGATGATGTACTTTTCCTTCCCAATTCCTGCCCCCAGTGCAGTTGCTAACAGATCCACAGCCATATGCAGCTTTGAAAATCCTCCCACTTTCCTTCTCCACCTCTGTCCCTGCCCACTCTTCCCTCTTTCTCCTGAGTTTCCACCACATGGCTGCTTGTTCACTATGTGATTAACTTCTGGACTTGCTTAATGCAAATGGCATGGCCTTTTCTCTTTCCTTTCTTCACCTTCCTCCTCTAGGCAGCTGCTGAGATTTACAGGTTGTCTACTGTGGGGTTTTTTTTAGCTAATAAAATTGTTCTCCTGGCTAGTCTTATGTCATCCTGACAAAGGCTAGGGTCATCTGAAAAAAGGGAACCTGAACTGAGAAAATGTCTCTATAAGATCCTGCTGGAAGGCATTTCCTTAACTAGTGATTGATGGGGGAGGACCCATCCCATTGTGAGTGGGGCCATCTCTGGACTGGTGGTCCGGGGTTCTATAAGAAAGCAGGCTGAGCAAGGCATGAGGAGAAAGCCAGTAAGCAGCATCCTCCATGGCCTCTGCATCAGCTCCTGCCTCCAGGTCCCTGCCCTGTTTGAGTTCCTATTCATACTTCCTTCACTGCTAGACAGTGATATGAAAGCATGAGCAAAATAAACCCTTTGCTCCCTAACTTGCTTTCTGGCTATAATGTTTCATCACAGCAATAGAAACCCCAAATAAGACACTATTTGAGTTTGTTTTTAAATTCTTTTATTAATTAGGCTAGGAATCACAATGGGTTGGGGGACAATTTTTTCAGTAATGTGATGACTGTGGTGAGACTCACCAACATTTCCAGTAATACCTCCACGTGTATGATTTGGCATGCACCACACACACACACACACACACACACACACACACACACACACACACGAATTGATATATGCATTGTTGTGAGTTTACTATGGCAGAAACACAACTGAACATGTGTGCATCTTTCTACAATGTCAGAATTTATTGAATAACAGGAAATTCACAAGGTTAAGTGGCTTTAATGGCAGCAATTTATCAGAATTGCTTCAGCAATCTGGTGAAGGCAAAGGCAGGTTCTTTTATTCCAATCTTAATAAGTAATATTAACTCATATTATGATTCACATAGTAAACAGGTTTAAATGTATACGTAAATATACAGTATCAAGTATGCATTTATATATGTATACATTTAGTGTATATGACTTTGTGCATTTTTGACTTATTAATAGGGTCATTTAATCAGCATTTAATTGTTTGGTTTAACAAAAATATCAATACAGCATGTTGAAAGGAGCTGGAAAAGAATAAGGATGTCAGTAAGAAGCAATAAACCAATGTTTGCCTTCATGAGCCGAGAGAATCACAAATGTAGGAACTTGGAGGCAGAAACAAATAACTTAAAAGTCTGAGACTGTTGTGGATAATACGGTGTAGGTGCGGCAGAGTTACAGGAAAATACCTTTGTCTTTTGTTGTATAAGCCTTTGGCATTCTTTGACCTTTTAAACAATGTATGTATATTGCCTTGATAAGAAAACTCAGTTAAAAGACACAGTCATATTGGAAGGCAATAAATGATTAGCCTGGCTGGTGGTCCACATGCCTCATTACAGCTCTGCCCCTGTGCTGAAAGAGGTGGGGGGGGGGGGTCAGAGGACAGGTTGTGAAGTGTTTTATGTGCCTAACCAAAGAGCTTGGGCTTTGTAATGAAAGGATCAGGAGCCTTCAGGGCTGCTCAACAGTGGAATAGTGAAATAAGACATGCCCTTTGCACATGCCTTTCTGGGCCTGACTGATCACTCACACAAACATTCTGCCGCATCTTCCCTACCCTCAACATTTATGATGGAAACCTTTAAATGTTTTATCAGAAACTTATTTATTCATTTTGCTAGTGTTTAGTGCATATAACATCTCTTTATTTTTATTTTTATTTTATTTTATTTTGTTTTATGTGTATGGGTGTCTATCTGCATGTATGTCTGTGCACCACATGCATGCAGTACCCAATGAGGCCAGAAGAGGGCAGTAGGTCCTCCAGAACTGGATTAGGGGATTGCTATGTAGATTCTGAGATTCAAATCCAGGTCCTCTGCAAGAGCAGCCAGTGCTCTTAAAAAAAATCAAACCATCTCTCCAGTTCCCTAATTTATGTATTTTTTTGACCAAACAATTATACTGCTAAAATATAAATACCTAGATTCTAGATTCTGTAACATCTCATTGTGTATGTGTGTGTGTGTGTGTGTACACGTGTGTACTTGCACGTGCACACACCTGTGCGTGTGCGTATATGTTTTTTGCGCCTGTGGCCTGAGGCCAGAGGCCAGAGGCCAGAGGTCAAAGTTCTGCACCTTATTTTTTCAGATAAGGATCCAACTGAACCTAAAGCTTGCTGTTTCGATTAGACTGGTTGGCCAGTGAGCCCGTGGATTTCCCCTCCACACCACAAAGCGCTGGGATTACAGATGTATATCACCATGCTCAGCTTTTACATGCATGCTGGTAACTCACCACTTAGCACTCAGGGAGTAGATATGGAGGACCATAAATTTGAGGATATCCTGGGCTATGCAGTGAGACTTTGCCTCAGAAGTAAAATATAGCATTCCACAATGGTTGCCTTCTCGTGTAATAAGCCATGTATATATGCCCATTTTCCATTAAGCCACGATATTTTTACCTGTTTGTAGGTATCAATGTATCATCTAACTCCTTCTGTGTACATTTGCGAGAATTTAAAACATGTTCTACATTTTAAAACTAACTCCATAAGGTTTTATTTGAAAAAAAAAAGCCCTATGTTTTTGAAATATTACTCAGAGATTTTTAATACATGCATGGATGTAGCCTATATTCCTATTTCTATATAAAATATCATTATTATTCCTTTATTCTGCTCACTTTGGTTTTTTTTTCCCACTGTTAAGTTCCAATATGAAGATGGCCGAGTACCAACATTGGAGCCACCATGTAATGTGAGGATTGAGAAAGAGCACAGAAGTCAGGAGGTAACTTAGGAAAAGTCCTTAGTCCAGTTCCAAGAAAACCAGGGAGGTTGCTGGTATGATAGGTGGTTCATTACTGTGCCCTTCCCCCAACCAAGAACAGGCCTGAGAGACGTGTTTACCACAACAGATCAATTGATAGGATCTAGGTGGAGTTACCCACCTTGGCTGCTCGAAACTTAGAAGAAGAACTGCTCCTGGGCTTGCCTTGAGATACCTTAGGCCAAGACCAAGAACAGATTATTGGGTTATCCCACCCATCTCTGGTTTAAACAAGAAAGGGTTTGGGTTGGGCCTTTCCCTTTAAATTGAGAGCTGAACATTAAAGCATTGAGCCTTGATCAGAGAACTTTGTCTTGTTTCATCTCTTCTCACCCTCCAGCTCCCTTTTGTTCCCAGCCCCCCTTTCAGGTGAACCCAGTTGATCCATGACTGCAGGCGGCTATAAATTAGGAGCTCCTGCTTTAAAACCTGGTGGTTGTTGGGGTGTGGTGATGATGGCCTTAATCCCAGCATACAAGAGGCAGAGGCATGTGGCTTTCAAATCGCAGACCAACATAGATAGACTTGTTTCAAAAAGAGCCCTAACCTAGTCAAACGAAAACAAACAACAAAAACAAATTAAACAATAACCCCACATTCTAATCAACCAACTGAAAGAAAGCCCTGTTGGAGGAATAGCCTTTTACTACAGACCTTTAAATTCTTGCAACCTCCAAGGATACAGCTGTTTCTGCTATCTTGGGTTTCTGTGTGTTTGTCTTATATAAAGTATCGTGTCCCAAGTTGGACTCTATAAGTGTAGCCAGAGATGACTGTGAACTTCTGATCTTTCTTCTGTCTCCTAAGTGTTGAGATCACAGGAGTGCATCACCAGACCCCATTTATGTGCTGGTGCTGAGGATTGAACCCAGGGCTTAAAGAGTGCTGGAAACGCTCTTCAACAACGGAACTACATTCCTATATCCTCCCCCCCCCAAAAAAAAAATAGGGTCTCGCTCTGTGGCTTTGGTTTTCCTACCTCAGCCTCTGAAGGGCTGAGACTCAGGTATGAGCTGTCATTCCTCACTCGGCAAGTTATTCTTTGATTTAGCTCTGCTGAATTTAATTTGTCTGAAGTTTTTCTTTTAAAAGCAGGCCAAGCTGACCTGATTTTACTGTGCCTTGGGGCTTTGATTCTATTTGTCCAATTGTGTAAAGCTTAAGTCAGTAAATCAGACAGGGTGATATAGTGGTGTCTCTTACCCACCTTTTATACAACTATGAGGTGAGTAATTGCCCTGTGATCTGTGACGGGCATGTGGGAGGCCGCTGTCATCATTATACAAAGCTTTCTGAGGTGAAAGGTGAGTGCTCTCAGGACTTCTCATTCCTTCTTAAACAGAGACTGACTGCTCAGTACAAGAGCAGTATCTAATGGGCTGGAGAGATGGCTCAGTGGATAAGAGCGCTGGGTGCTTCTCCAGGGGACCAGGATTCAATTCCCAGTACTCACTGGCAGCTCATTGCTATCTGCCACTCCAGTCACAGGAAGTTTAACACAAAGTTTAAGTTTACCATATACTGTGTTGTGAGCAGTTTTAGAAATTTTCCCAGGAAACCATTGTGATTAAAGGCCTGGGCTCCCATTGTGATATTTTCAAGGTCTTGTGGGTGGTACTTAGGGGGGTGATCACTTGCCTCCCTAAGGGATCTCAGTCTCTGCTTTCTGCTCAAGATGTGATCCTACTGTACACCATTCAGCATTCACGATGTGTAACATGCAGTGTCCAGCAGGGTTCAGCAGGCACTGTGGCCTTGAGTCCCTATAACTAGGAACTATGTGCTTTCTTCCCCTGGCAAGTCTGTAACTGCAATAAAGCCTTCATGGTGATAGAAAACCGGTGAAGGCACTGTCTAAACATTTTCTTTTCTTTTTGTTTTTAAATTTGTTTTTTTTGAGACAGGGTTTCTCTGTGTACCCTGGCTGTCCTGGAACTTGCTCTGTAGACCAGGGTGGCCTCGAGATTCACCTGCCTCTGCCTCCTAGGTGCTGGGATTCAAGGTGTGCACCACCATATTAACCATTTTCACCTCTGAAGTGTGCTGTCCAGTTCATGCACACTGCCACCACCATCCCTCTCCAGAATTCTTTTCATTTTGCAAAATTGTATACTTACTAAGCAATAACTCCTCTATGCCTTTCCTCAGCCCCTGGCAACCTTATACCTTTCGTCTCTGTGATCTCAAGTTTATGTGAGCACATTCAAACCTCTGTTCTGGTTCAGTTTTCTGTTGCTACTACAAAACACTGACCAAAAGCAGCTTGGGAGAAAAGGTTTACACAGCTTACAGGCCAGGAGGAATGGAAGTCAGGGCAGGAATCTGGAGGAGGTAATCAAAGCAGAAGCTATGGTGGAGTTCAGCTTACTGGTTGGCACCTGTGACTTGCTCAGCTTGTTTTGCTGTATAACCCAGGACCACCAGCCTAGGGGTGGCACCACCCACAGTGGACTGGGGCTTCCTATATTACTTATTAATTAAGAAAAATGTCTCTTAAACAGAGAAAGAAAAGAAACTTGGAATAACATGGCTCTAAATGGGATGTCGCCATTAAATCTCTTCCCTCAGAGCTCAGGAAACGCTGAAGCAGAGGATGTGGGAAAAGTGTAAGGGTCAGAAGGCATGAAGGACACCAAGAAAGCAGGCCCTCTGAAATCAACTGAGCAAGGCTCATATGAACTGCAGTAGTTTGAATAGGAATGGTCCCCCATGGACTCATGTATTTGAATATGCTTGGCCCATGGGAAGTGGCACTATTAGGAGGTGTGGCCTTGTTGGAGGAAGTGTGTCACTGTGTAGTGGGCTTTGAGGTCTACAAATGTTAAAACTTCACCCAGTTCAAAAGGCAACACCTCCTGGCTGCCTTCAGATCAAGATGTAGAACTTTGGCTCTTCCAGTACCAAATCTGCCTGCAAGGTGCAATGCTTCCGACCGACCGTGATGATAATGGACTTACCAGTGAAACTGTGAGCTAGCCCAATTAAATGTTTTCATTTATAAGAGTTGCCTTGGTCATGGTGTCTCTTCACAGCAATGAAAACCAAAACCAAAACACGAACTAACAGAGACAAGCACAGGGCCTCCACAGATCTGTAGCAGGTCTTCTGATGTATGTTATAGCTTTCAGCTTTAGTGTTTTTATGGGACTCCAGAGTGAGAATGAGTGTATCTGTTCTTGTGCCTGTTCTTGCAGCTCTGTTGGGTGCCTGGTCCAGGCTCAGTGTGATGGGGTTATTATTTTTCACTTTGTTACGTTTGCTTGTTATCTCCTAGAAGCCTGTTCTTTTCTAATGACAAACAAAAAAGGAGTGGATCTGGAGGGGATGTGGGGAGAGACTAGGGAATAGAGAGAGAGGAGGTGGGAGGGACTGGGGGGTAGAGGGAGGAGAGGTGGGGAGGGACTTGGGGGAGTAGAGGGAAGGGCAACTGCAAAAAAGATATATTGTATAAAAAGAATTTGTTTTCAATAAACACACTTTTAAAAAATTTAAGGATGTCTACAGGTCAGTCTGGTGGAGGCAATTCCTCAACCACTGCTTCTCAGTTGATGTCACTTTGTGTCAAGCTGACAAAAACAAACCAGCACAGTATTTATAATTTTTGTGACTGGCTTCTTTCACTTAGTATAACATCTTTGAGACTCATTCATGCATTAGCATGCATCAGGATTTTATCCCTCCATGTCTCCACACAACATGCTCTGCTCATTCATCATCTCCTGGCAGACACTTGCATTGCTCTTGATTGCTACAGAAAATACTGCACAGCAACACTCAAGGATAAAATTCCTCCCCAACGCTTACATTCTGTATTTTGGTTTGGTTTTAATAGTAGCTATCCTAACTCTATTGACTTTGAAAATATACAAATATTTGCATAGGTCTGAGTCCATAACTTTGTGATCTTTGATCTGAGAGGCAGTCCACGGAGCTGGAGTGAGCTGGGGTGAGCATGTGTTTGATTCTCCCACTCTGCATTGGTCTCAGGCTGCCTCTACTGTACCTCCTCTGGATTCTGGGTGTTCTGCTGCTTGGTAGCAAAACACACCTGGGAACTTTGTCTCTGCTCCTATGGCCATGGGGCATGCTTCATTAGCCCATGGGTTTCCTTGTGTGCCCAACTCCTAAGTAAGGTAGGGTAGCTACCATGGAGTACCCAAAGGAAAGAATTGCTACAGGACAAAAGCCACCTCAGTTACACAGGAGGCCAACTTAGAAGATCCTGTGTGGTGTCTTGTGACAGCAATGAGTGAAAGGACATGTAGCGAGGTCTACATCTTGTCTTCTACCACTTATCCCAGGGCATGATCCCAGCTGTTCTGGTTTTAGAGAGCTTGCTCTGATATTGGAATATTTCCTCCACATTGCAGGCAATCTTAGATAACTTCCTTATCATGCAGGCCAATAGAAAGAAAGCTAAGAATTAATCATGTTAATTTTACAATGAATTGTCCTGTATAGGGAGGCCATTTGTTGGGAATTGGTTCTAATGCTTTGTCTTAATTTGGCTCCCAAAAGCCTCACTTTCAGACTTGAGGGTCTCTGCCTCTAGCTGGTTTTGATTGGTAATAAAAAAATTTCCATACAGCCAATGGCTGGGCATGTAGACAGAGGCGGGACTTTTAGATTGCCAAGCAAGGGACTGATTGAGGGACAGAAGGAGAGAGGGAGAGAAAGAAGGAATCCATGACAGGAGAGCAAGAAGAACAGACTTAAAGACCCACTGACAAGTAAGATTATAGGAAAGTGGTCCTAGGGGCCACTTTCCTGATTGTGTCTGGGGTAGCAAAGATTAAATATAGATTTAGCAAATATTAATTCAAGAGTGTATACTAGCCATGGGGAGGTTTAGAAATGTCCAGCCACTGAGCAAGTCAAGCCATATCAAAATTAGCTGGTGTGGTGTGGTGTGGTGTGGTGTGGTGTGGTGTGGTGTGGTGTGGTGTGTGTGTGTGTGTGTGTGTGTGTGTGTGTGTGTGTGTGTGTTTCATTCACGAATTCAGAGCTCTTGGGTTGGTGCACACTTGACCTGCCTGGAATCAAATCGGATTAACTAATTCATTGCTACAACCATCAACTCCACTGTACCTATTTTCTCAGCTATATAATGAAACTCTCAGTCTAAAAGTTTTTATAAGCTTTCCTGTAGGCTCTCTTTCAGTTTGAGAAGTACATGGGCTTCTTTTTCATCTCCAGATATGTTCACCCCATGAGGTTTTGAGTAGACTAACGTTTAAATCAGTTGGTGTTTCCTAATGTAACTTAGGTCATTCAGGGTTGTGCTGGACAAATTTCAAGAAACAGCAATCTGTCAAGTGGATAATTCCCATGTGGTCAAGTGTTGGTAGGGTCCAATCAGTCTTAATAAGCCTGAGGGTAGAGGCAATTCTGGCTTCCTCTGCCCTGAATGGTGACCTCATTAACACAAAGTAAATCTCTGGGAGCTCAGATATGTGTTGTTGTTTGTCTGAGGCCAGAAACTGAGACATGAGCATGTCTGCGTGTCCTGTTCAGTCAAATGCTCTTACCCACCAATGATGCTCTTTGGGAAGGATGTGTGAAAAAGTCTCTTGATTCAGTGTAAACAAACATGTGAAGGTCACCTGCTGTAACATCCCAAGATACACTCCAGCAGTCCTCCTACTCATCTCCCATGGTGTGGCCACTACTGAAAGACACAGAGCTTGTGACTTCAAGGGCAGGAGCTGTCTCCCTGGGTCTCCCCACTTGTTGAGAATCATTTCAGGGTGCTGAGTGTAGAGAGGGGTCTGGACTTGCCCAGTGTCTTTGAGACACCCTTTATGCCAGCTGGCAGTATTTAGAGACAAGAATGAACCCATGTCCCACTGTATGTGTTTTTCAGGTTTCTGTTGTTTGTAAAGTTTGGTCTGTTTTCATTCATTCTTTCTTTTTTATTTTAACGAAAAAAACCTCTTGTCCAACTAGCCTGATTTTTGACCCGCGTTTTACCCCAGCCTTTTAAGGCTGTGAACATGGGTTCTAAATGCTGTTAGATTGGACACCATTTGTAAAAGTTGAGTCCTGGCTCTACTTCCCAGTCCCATGCTTCTAGAAATATAACTCGGACTCAAAATATATTTATGAATACCTTGGCTATATAGCTAGGCTCTTCCCTAATGAGAATCATAACATAAGATAACCCATTTATTTTAATCTATGTTTTGTCACATGGCTGGTTACCTGTGTTCAGGAACCATGCCTCTGTCTCCTCACATCTTCCCTGGTGGATCTGTCATGGCTGGCTCTATCCCAGAATTCTCTTTGCCTCTCAGATGTCACACCCCCCATTTCCTGTTGAAGCCCTAATTTACTAATTTCTACAATTCACAAGAAAATAATCTCTCTACAGTTGTTTGGGTTTTTTGACACAGGTTCTTATTATGTAGCTCAGACTGGTCTGGAACTGCAGTGTAGATCAGGCTGCACTTGACTTGCGGTGGTCTCTTGTCTCTGCCCCTTCTGGGATTACAGATCAGTGCTATCATGCCCACCTTTATTTTTTTGCTGACAGAAACAATGTAAAAACTACTTTGGAACTCCACTTTGTCTTTCTTTTTCCTTTCTTTCATTTCATCCTTTCTTAGTATATGTATGTGTGTGTGTTTGTATGTGTGCACGCATACATGTGTGTGTTTATGTGTGTGCACGCATACATGTGTGTGCACGCATACATGTGTGTGCTTGTGTGTGTGCATGCATACATGTGTGTGCTTGTGTGTGCACGCATACATGTGTGTGTTTGTGTGTGTGCATGCATACATGTGTGTGCTTGTGTGTGTGCACGCATACATGTGTATGATGTTTGTGTATGACTTTATCACATACCTGTGGCCTATAAATAATTTTTAACACATACTCATACACACATTCTGTCTTCTGAATAAGCTTTAAAAGCAAAACTAAGGCCCTCCACGATGTCTCAGAGGGAAAAGGGGCCTGACAGCTTGAGTTAGTTCCCTAGGACCCAGAGGCGAGAAGGAGAAAACCGATTCCTTCCAGTTGTTCTCTGACTTCCATGTGCAGGCTGTGGCATGTATGCATATATACATGTGTGAATGTGCACACACACATACACACAAAAACAAATGTAAAAAGTAAAGCTAAAGTGCAGATCCCGGCTTAAAGTGTACTTAATGCTACCTCTTTATGTGAGAGACTCTCACTATTGTAAACATTGTTGGCTTTAGCTCACAGTGATCCTTCTGCTACTGCTTCCTCTTCCCCACATATTGGGGTGACAGGCATTGAATTTGAAAACACCATGTATCCCAGGTTAACCCTGAGTCCACTATTCTCCTGCTCCTACCTCCCATATGCTTGTTGATGTGCACTTCCTTCCTTCCATTTTTTTTTTATTGAAATGGAGTCTCATGTAGCACAGGTTAGCCTCAAACTCACTATGTAGTGGAAGCTATCCATGAACTCCGAATCAGGTGCAGGTACTGGTGCCTTCAAGACTGGATGCATCAGACCTGGCAACTGGAGTTTGAGGTGGTTGAGAGCCACCACCAAGGGTTCTGGGAGTGGCACACACTTCCAGCTGCTGAGTGTCTTTCTGGCCACACTTCCTGCCTCCCATTGTAAGTCCTCTGACACTCATTTCATCAGCACACAGTGCACAGAACAGATGCAGATAGACTAATGTTAGAGATTTAGAAACACAGTTTCCAATTTTTCTATTGAAAACCTATCATTGATTATATCAATTGAGAAAAGAGCTAAGCATTTGCCTCTTTTAGGAAGAGCCTTTAGGGCAGGAACCTAGGTGCTCAAAGAACTACTGAGGCTGGCAGAAGTGGAGAGGCTAATGGGAGCTGGGGAGGCTAAGCTTTTTAATAGCATCACAGACTGAACTCCTACCAACAGAGCGCAGTCTCAGAAAGGCAGCAAACCAGTCCCTCCCTTCCCCCAACCAAATGTGCAGTCGATTTTTGAAACCGGGTTAGCACTTCAGTGGTTCTCTGACAGATGTCTCTGGAACATTGTAACATCATGTTGTTGCAGAAACTCAGTGGCTGCAGCAGGTGTAGAGTGCGAGCCTTGCCTCTTCTGCTTTCTGGGTCTCGCATAAGGCATAAGATTTTAAAAATACATCTGGGCAGGGTAGTGCATACCCTTCACCCCAGCACTTGGGAGGAGAGGCAGCAGGATCTCTGAGTCCCAGCTCAGCCTGGTCTACAGAATTCCAGGACAGCCAGGCCTATACAGTAAGAAACTGTCTTAAAAACATTAAATGCATAAATAAGTAAATTACAGTCAGTGTGTCATGACACAAAGCATAAGATGTAATGATAACATGTAACACACTGGTCAAGCCTGGCTCAGTGTTCTCTCTTCTGCTATGATTTTTAAAATTTTATTGTGTTGCCGGGCAGTGGTGGCTCATGCCTTTAATCCCAGCACTTTGGAGGCAGAGGCAGGCAGATTTCTGAGTTCAAGGCCAGCCTGGTCTACAGAGTGAGTTCTAGGACAGCTAATGCTACACAGAGAAACCCTGTCTCGAAAAAAATTATTGTGTTAAAATGCACATAAAAAATCCACATGACATTATATTGTCTTTAAAAATTGATTTTAGATTTATTTAGTTAGTTTTACATATATGAATGTTTTGTCTGTGTACCACTTGTGTGCCTGGCTCATGAGGAGGCCAGAGTAGGGCATCACATCTCCCAGAACAGGAGTTATAGAAAGTTCATATCAGTCATGTGGGTGCTGGGAATCAAACCTGAGTCCTCTGGAGAACAGCCAGTGCTCTTGACAGCTGAACCATCTCTGTAGCCCCACATTTTACTGCCTCACCTGTGTAAAGCGTACAGTGAGGTGACAGCTGTTACTCAGTCAGCGTCACTCACCACCTTCAGCATCCTCTCCATCTGAAGAACACTGTTCTCCGAGGTTGGTCTGTGGCTTCCCAGGCCCCGGCCCTCGGTCACCAGCTTATCTCTAAGGATGCCTCTTAGGCTCTTGGCAGAAGTTTAATTTGTCAACTTATGACAGACTTATTTCACTTATCATAGTGTTCTCAAGGTCCTTGTCTTTCGCAGCATTTTAGAATTTTCCTTTTTAAAGGAGAGAAACTATTCTTTTGAATGTTTATGCTACATTAAAAAAAAAACAAACCACCCATCCACCAGTGGATACGACATTCCACGCTCTTCCTGTTGTGGATGGCACAGATCCAAATATAAGTAAATAATGATCTCTGAGATTTTCTTCTGGTTCTTTAGGGCAAACACTCCAAGCAGAGCTGTCAGATCACATGGTAATTTTGTTCTAATCTGTTGAGGGAGTCTCCATATTTTTTCCCACAGCAGCAGAACCACCTTACATGTCCACCAAGAATGCATAAGGCTCAGACTTTCCGAATACTTTCCAACATTTTTAAAAAGGATTTATTTATTTTAAGTATATGAGTACACTGCAGCTGTCTTCAGTCGTACCAGAAGAGGGCATCAAATCCCATTACAGATGGTTGTGAGTCACCATGTGATTTCTGGGCATTGAACTCAGGACCTCTGGAAGAGCAGTCTGTGCTCTTAACCACTGAGCCATCTCTCCAGCCTCCTATCCAACATTTGTTCTTTGCTTTTATCTTCCCTTTGATGGTGTGTGATTAATACAGAGCTTTGCAGGTTTGACTCGGCTCCCTAATGATGTTGGACATCTTTCATGTATGTATTATTGCTCATTATATATATAAGAGAGAGAGAGAGAGAGAGAGAGAGAGAGAGAGAGAGAGAGAGAGACCAAGACAGACCAGGAGAAAGTGGGGAAAAGAAGTCAGTGGACAGCTTTTGGGATTGTTTGGGAGTCAGCTCTCAATTTCTCAATTTCTGCCCTGTGGAGGCAGGGTCTCAATGTTCCTGCTGTACTGTGCCTTCCACTGGTCTAAAAGCTTCCGGTGACTCTCCTGTCTGCGAGTTCCATCTTACCAGTGGCATGCTGGGAAAGGCCATACCCAGCTCTCAGCTTTTCACACAGGCTCCAGAGATAGTCATCGAATTGTCCTGACTGGTGCTCTGACGTGCTGAGCCAACTCCCAGGCCTTCTGTATGTTTCATACGACTTCCTCAGTGGACACTGAACTGGCTTCCAATCTTTCTAGTCACAGCTTATGCCAGAGTAAATGGATGTTCACTTAGACAGTACAGTGGTTTGAATTAAAAAATGGTCCCCATAGGCCCTGAGAGCATGGCACTATTAGGAGGTGTGGCCTTGTTGGAGTGGGTGGGGGCTTTGTCAGAGTTGGCGTGTCACTAGGAGAAGGACTTTGAAGCTCAAACTAGTTCTTTTCCTGCTGCCTGCTGATCAGAATAAAGAAGTTTCAGCTCCTTTCCAGCACCATGTCTGTCTCTGTGTTGCCATGCTTCCTGCCATGATGATAGTGGACTAAACCTCAGAACTGTCAGCCAGTTCTAATTAAGTGTTTTCCTTTATAAGAGTTGACATGTTTATGGTGTCTTTTCACAGCAATAAAACTCTAACTAAGACACATAGCTTCACTTGTATACAGGTATGATCCTAGAATGAACTACCCAAAGCAGAGCTGCTCAGCTACTGGGTGGGTGAAGACATGGTGGAATTCTACAGCTCCAGGATTTGGGGATAGAGGCAGGAGCCATGATTCAGTCATTCTTGGCATTCAAAGACAACAGAACAGTTTCTATAGTGTTTCAAGAAACTTTTTTTAAAAGCATTTTTCCTGCTAATATATACAGAGGAGGGGGAAATATCAGGGGTTGAAGAGATTGCTCAGTGGTTAACAGCATTATTATTCTTCCAGAGAATCTAGGTTCAATTCCCAGCATCACATGGCTGCTCACAACTGTCTATAATCCAGTTCTAGTGGATCTGACACCCTCCTCTGGTGACCTCTGACACCAGGCACACACATGGTTGGCAGACGTGTGCTGAAAGAACTCACACACTTTAAATTAAATAAAACAAAAGAGCAGATTAGTGGAAAGTGTCTGGACATACAGATATGCAAGCATATATAGGGCTCAGAAGATGGGAGAGTAGAAGCCAAGTCTGTAAGACTGTGAGGCGGAATGGAAAATAGTAAAGGGAAAAGGCCACTAACAGAGAAGTAAAAGAGCTGCAGAAACCAGAAGTTCTTCACAGTGGGATTTTCTCCATTAAGTATCCAGCCAGAGCCACTAGCTCCTGATTCCCTGCATGGAGCTGGGCACCACCAGGGAAGTGTGTTCAAGGCTAAGCAATGAGTTGTCTCACTGCTGGGACTAACAAAAGCTATGTAGGGAAGCACTGATTTTGACTCACAGTCTGACAATGCAGTCTGTCATGGTGGAGGAGTCACGGGGATAGGTGGCTGCTCATGCGTGCACAGAAGGGAGAGTTGCGTGCTGGTGACCAGTCCAGAACCTCACTCTTGGAACTCTGTCACCCACAGGGCGTGCCTTCTCACCACATCTACCCTAATCTAGAAACCTTATCACAGACATCGCCAGAGATTTGTCTCCCACCTGATCTAGATCAGGTCAAGTTGACAGTAAGTATTAACTCCACACACAATGTAAGTAAGGACGTGACCCCTCCAAGGTATGCTTGAGGAGCAGGATTTTATTGTTGCCATGAGGGAGAGTACAGCCAGAGGCATCTAAGAGTCCAGATTAAACCAGGCCATGGGGTTGGGGTGGGGGTGGGGGAAGGAATAGAGGATGGAGAGAGGAAGAGAAGAGGGGGTCAAAGACAGAGAACCACAAGATAGAAAATCTAGAAGGCACATGGCCTAACTGGCAGGGTTATATAGGAAGGAGAAGCTGGGAGAAGAGAGGTGAAGCCCCTGGCCTGGAGAGGTGTAGGGGAGGAGAGGAGTGGGGAGAGGAGCATTGAAGAGTTCCACATGCAGAGTGTGCCTGGTGTGATGCCCAGTGTGCACTTTGGTGTGCTAATAGGTACCGTAGTAACTTGTCACGAGTTTCTATAGGGCCTGAAGAGCCCAGTTTTGCTATTGGGATCCCAAATCAGAGGCCTGCCTGGAGAGAAGGGTGAAGTACAGAGTACAGTCAGCAGCAGAAGAGAGGCGTGGGGATCTGAAGATGTCAGAGATGGGCAATGGCACCCTCTGCTTGACCTGAGCCGCCATCCACACGGACTGAGTGAACCATGGTGAAATGCCTTATTTTGTGGTCATCATCTAGAGACAGACAAGAGGGATAAATATAAGCAAGCATCATATCATCTTTAACAAGCTGGCTTGCAAGGGGAACAACATCTGTGTCCCCTTTTCTCCTTCCTCAGCCTCAATATTTCTTTTCCCCAGTTTGTGTTGGTCTCTGCTAAAATACAAACTGTTGGATTCTAAGTATCCAAAAGAATACACAGGGACAGGACTCACTGCAATTGCATGAGGTTTATTGATACTGGTGCACCAGGGCTCCCTTGTATGCAGGCAAAAGAGCCCTGGATGAGAGTTGGGGGCAGTTTTTATACCATATTCACAGGGCTCATAAAGGCATTTTTACCTCTTAATCCATAACTACAAAGGCTGACTTCAACAGCCTTCCCAAGCTGTTGCTAAGTAACTCAAATTTGTACCTTGTCTTTTACAACAGAGAGTCAGCTTAACTAGCTTCTGTTTACCCAGGTTTCACTGTGCTAAGGGCTTATCAACTCTTATCTTGGGTCTTTCTTCCTCTGGAATATTTGTTGAGCCTTTGAAATGTTCTTCTCCTGGGATGTGTCCCTGGGGGAAGTTAATGTTTGAATTTAAAACCAAAATCAGAGCTTTTTATTAATTTTAAGTTTCTATAAAACCGTTTGTAGTATGTTTACTGATATATCAAGGAATATTGCATTTTAATGTGGATAAAAACTTGCAATATCTCTAAATTTGAGAAACTGAAAATTTACTGACTGTGGCATTACTCTTTCACGCCCCACCCTGATTCTGAGCAGAAGATTCCTCTAGTCAACACAATTTAACTGAGTAGGTCTATAATACAGGTTGTAATTAATGGTGAGGGTGGGATGACAGCCACATCTCCCAGTACTGAGCCCATATTCAGACCCTGCAGTCACAGAGGGTACTAAATGGTGCTTCTATCATTGTCAAGAAGACAATAGCTAGTGGCCAGTTTGAATGTCTAGGACACAAAGCTCTGGTCTGTCAGTCCGTCTAGTATCTCAGACTCTAATCATCTTCCAAGTTCATACCTAGTCATGAGGAGAAGCGACTTGGGGAACTGTGGTAGTTCCCATTGTTACACTGGGAAGTTCTTCCAACACAGTTCAAGTATGAAGAAGAACTAAACATTAGGGGTGTTCCAGGGGAGAAATGGGCAGTTACAGAGGAAAGTCCCAGAGCCCAGAACTCAGAGAAGAAAGTAAGCAGGAGAATTAACTTAGGATTTATGGGTGGCCTGTGGGGAAAGATGTTGATGTTCCTTGAGAAAATAGAAACACTCAGACCTTCTCTGCTTTGGGAAATCCAAGGAAGTTCCCAGCACAGCGTCTGTCTGTGTATGCCTAGAAGTCTTTGGCTCAACTACTGTTGCGGCCCGAGCTGCCCCACATTTGGAGGCCAAAATGTTGAGGACTGCTCTGTCAATGTTGGAACCCACACTGCCAAAAGCCTTGGGGGCTAAATTGGTAGAGCCCGAACTGCCCCAAGCTGCTCCAGTCTTCGGGTCGGGGTTCAGCAAGAGAGAGAGTGAGGACAGACTCAAGGAATGGAGACTAGACAGAGTGTGATTCAATCCCGTTTATTCTTCAATCTCTCTTCCTAGTCCAAGTCCCAAGTCTTGAGTTCCTAGTCCCTAGTTCCTAGTTCCTAGTGTCTCCAAGTTCCAAGTTACTTCTTCCAAGTGCTAAGTGCCTAATGTCTAATGATCTTCCAAGTGCCTAATAACTAACTCCAAGTTGTACTGTACTCTTCTGTCTGCCTTTCGCCTTTTGTATGTCTCACTTCTAAGTCATGCCCTTAAGTCATGCCCTTAGGTCTTATCTCTAAATCACACCTTAAGTCACACCCTTAAGTCTCAAGATGGCTGCAAGGATGACAGCCGCCTTCTGTCAGCTCCCCACAAGCTACCTTCCTAAATAAACTTTCTAAGTTGAGTCAAGTGGTCCACACCTTAATTCAAGTACTGGAGAGGCAGAGACAGGAGATCATTGTTTATGTATAATGAGTTCTAGGCCAACTAGGGCAGTGGTTCTGAACCCTTTGGGGGTTGAATGATCCTTTTACAGGGGATGCATAACAGATATCCTACATATAATATTTACATTATGATTCATGTCAGTAGCAAATTACAGTTATAAAATAGCAATGAAATAGTTTTAAGGTTGTGGTGTCATCACAATATAAGAAACTATATTAAAGGGTCACAGCAGTAGAGAAGTTGAGAACCACTGAACTAGGACTGTACTGTATGAATCTGTCTCAAACGAGAGAGAAGCAGAGAAGGGAAAAGGGAGGAGGGACAATATTCAGAGTTCTTTAGTTGTGTGATCTTTGACTTTACATGTCCTCAAGAAAAAGAGAGGTGGCCTGGAGAGATGGCTCAGAGTTAAGAGCACTGACTGCTCTTCCAGAGGTTCTGGGTTCAATTCCCAGCATCCACATGGTGACTCCCAATCATCTGCAACGGGGTTTGATGCCCTCTTCTGGTGTGTCTGAAGAGAGCAATGGTGAATACATAAAATAAATAAATCTTTAAAAGAAAAGAGAAAGAGATGTTCAGTAACTGACAGAAGGAGATACTTTTAGAAGAAAACAAAGAAACCATTTTAGAATAGGTTTTTTTTTTTTTTTTCACAGAAATAAGTGACACACTGGCTGGAAAGAATGAAATGTTTTGCTAACTGTTAACAGTATCAAAAGCCTTTTATTGGAAAGGATTCATTAGCTTTAAACTTCAGCTTTGCAGGTTTTCACAGGCAACTGTATCAGACCACTGCATCTGAGTTTGCAGTTCCTCCCTGTCCCCGTCCCCCAGCAAACAGCGCAAAGTGCAGGGTTTGAATGTGCTGCCAGTGTTCTGTGTCCTTGCTTTAAGAGATGACCTGCAGGAGGCTCTGAAAGAGCTGTGGCAGCAGTGAAGCGCTTTCAGTAGAACGGATGCGAATGACCTACGTCAGTTACTTGGCTGTTAAATAACAAACCAGAGGGAATTGTGGGGTGGGTCGGGAAAAGGTTAACTGGAAAGACCTTCAAAGTAGATGTAAACAACATGATTGGAGGGAGTGTGTGTGTGTGTGTGTGTGTGTGTGTGTGTATCCATCCACATGTACATACGTATGTATGTGTGTGTGTATGTATGTATGTATGTATGTATGTATGCACGTGCACCTGCCAGGAGCGGGGATGACTAATAAAAGTGAGGAAACAAACAGTGTGAGAATTTAAAGACTGAAGGAAATCTATACTTTTGAAAGCTTTGTGTTGTCTGTAAACTTGGAACCTGACAAGGAAGGTTGGTTTCAGAGACACTGGAGACAGCTGTCTAGAACTGGCTGACCCTGAAACCTTTGTATACAAGGAAAACATATTAACATTAGTCCAGGGGCATAATGGTAAAGGAAACTGGCTTTAGTGTGTGGTGAATGGGCCACTCAATCCCCTATTATCTTTGCTGGACCAAAAGGTTTTGTACTTCAGTTTTAAAGTTTAAGTTCAGCTTAAAGGGTTTTGTTGTTGTTGTTGTTGTTTTGTTTTGTTTTTTTGCTGGCTTTTGAAACACAGAGAGTCACTGCCCTAGAACTGGCTGTGCAATCAGGGTGGCCTTGAACTTGGGGCACTGAGAGTTTTCTCGTGTCTCACCAGGCTTGGCTTAGGGTTTTAAGAATGGGAAGTCAAAACTGAAGACTGGAACTGACAGATGCTTTGCTCACGGTACACACGCTCAAATGATACTCAGTACTGCATTCAGTTTGTTGATCTCACAAAATACCACAGACTGCGCAGCTTTACAGAGTAGACAGCTTATTTGGTTCAGGGTTTGGGAGTCTGGGAAGTGTAAGAGGCTGACACCCACATCTGGAGGATGCACTGGTGGAGGGGCAGCGGTGTGCACATAACACGACATGGGACCAAGGGCCAAGCTCACCCTACTCATCAGGGGCTCCTTTCAACATATAGTTCATAAATTTCTTGAAAGTTCCACCTTTTAATACTGCGACAGTGGTTTAAGGGGACCTTCAAACCACAGCAAGCAAGTTCCCTGGGACTGAGCAGTGTCTTTACCTGCTGAGCCATCTCACCTACCTTTTGCTATGAACTTTTTACCAGCTTGCTTGTATTGTTCATAAATGTCCCTTTTAGTGATAAGTTAGAAGACTCTGGAAGGCAAGTTTCTATCTCCCCCTGTTAATCCCACTGGGCAAGAATAAGAGTACTACCACAATTCTGAGCCAAATTTGAAGCAAGCTTCAATTAAATACTGTTCAGGATGAACCCGGGTTTCCACAAAATGGCTACAAGTCACATTTTGCTGAGTCTTAAAAATGCAAACCCATGAGGTCCCCATATTTCCTATTAGGTCCAATCAGAGACAAGCATATAGCCTGATGTGTTTCTAGCCTGTGTACCTCCCATTGAAAGAACTTAGCCGGTTCCATCTGGGATCTTGCCCCCAAAAGACTCGGGAGACGGCAGATCGCTGCAAGCAAGCACGAGGTTTATTGATCCAGCACATTGGGGTCCCCTCACACGCAGGCTAGAGGAACCCTGAGCTAAAGCTAAGAGCAGTTTTTATACTGTTTTCACAGGGTTTACAAGGGCAGTCTTACAATCACCTCTTAGACAATGTTAACCACAAAGTCTGGCCACAAACAGCTGCTCCCACGCCCCCTTTTCTGGCAACTCATATTTTCACATTATTTTGTGACAATGAGTATTAGCTAAGTCTATCTTACCATAGCTCCTGTTTACCCAGGTTTATTGTGCTAAGGGCCCAGCTTCCTGATAACCTATTAACTGTCTTATCTTGGACTCTTATGGAATGTGTGTGAGTCTTTGGAATGTGCTTCTCCTGGAATGTCTCTGGAGAAGTTAATTTTTAAGTCTAGGCTGAGACCTGAGATTCCTTCACCATCTACATCCAGTTGGTGGCCAGAAACATCCTGATGTGTTTTCTGCCCATGTACATTCAGTGCAGTTGGTTCAAGGAATTTGTTTAGAGGAGAAACATGTGGCTTGTTAACTCCCTTAAAGAGTAGCCTCCAGCATTTCAGGAAGTGTCTCTCTTTGGGCAAAGGGCTACAGGTTAGAGGCATTTTTGTTGTATGGATCTCTTAGACACAATAATTTAAACTTCAAATATAAATTTGGCCCTCACACCACCATGCTACTCTGTTCTATCTCCTTTCTGTGGATGTCAGTCACAGATATTCTGAACAGGGATTTGACAATGTCGATCTTGAAGGTACTGTACTGAGATCAGAAATAGTTGGAAGGCAGCCAGGGCCTGAACAGTAAAAACAAGCTGACACCTGAAATTGTCATTTGGACGTTGTTTTAATCACACCACAACTCTTGAATTATTTGAATTATTATAAGCAAAGTATACAAGTAACCCAGTCTTCCAAGAGCACATCAACATACAGATAACAATTTATTCACCACACGAGCTGCTATTACTGACTTCTGCTGCTAGATGCTACAGACCTGGAAGTGTTTGCTCTGGGAGCTTGTGGAAAGCATTCTGTTAATATCACAACCTCTGGAACACCAAGAAAACAAATGTACTTTAAAAACAGATGGAGAATAAGTACAACCATATCCTCTTCTAAAGACTTTATTAATTTTCAACTGGGAAAGTAAACTCAATGAGTGTCAGAAGGGAAAAGTGTGCTATCTTCTAAAATGGCAAAAGTCAGATCAGGCACAAATGAGAAAGATATGAATGACTTTCAGGATCTCTAGCTAAGATCCTGGAGGACATAGGGCCTCTTGAAGTCCCCAAACCATTCTATCAGGTAAACAAACGTGTACAATTAAATAGCTTTAAACAGAGCTCAGGGCACCTGATTGACAGCATCAATTTCAGATCCTACTTGATCTCTCTCGCCCAGTGAACCTCCCTGTGTGGCTATTCCATTCTCATAGCTTGATTACAACACCAGCCTTATTTTCTCCCTCTGCAGCTTGAGTGAGTGTTTAAGCTGTAACATTTAAAGGAGAACCCTCAAAATCAGACCAATAGCTCCTGTTTAATTTCTCTTGGGTATGAAGCTCCTTGCCCCAGAACACCAACCACTGCCTAATGACCAGGATCCCCCCCTCCCTAAAGTTGTCCTCCCTTCAGTTCTGCTGTCTTGATGCATTGAGTGGTCTGGAAGTGTTGTTCTTCCCCCATCCCAGGAACCTACACAAGCCAGTGGCCAGTGCAGTCTCCTCTAACTGTGGCCTTGGAACCAGTAGTATCACCATTGTCTGGATAATTTTTTAACATGAAAATTACTTGCCTT
This sequence comes from Rhabdomys pumilio, assembly GCA_030674055.1. NCBI lineage: Eukaryota > Metazoa > Chordata > Mammalia > Rodentia > Muridae > Rhabdomys > Rhabdomys pumilio. The sequence goes on from JANHMN010000010.1 coordinate 76,187,216, forward strand.
CACCCACCTGATAGTGAGCCACAGTGTGTGTGAAAAAAACTCCCAAATGACTCTAACTTATGGTCAATCAAGCATGGCAGCATACTCATGCAGGTCCAGCCCTGGGAAGCAGAGACCAAGCAGTCATGCTCATCTTCTGCTATACAGTGAGTTCAAGGTCAGTCTGTAGTGGCTTGAACAAGAATGGTCCCCATATGTCATATGTTTGAATACTTAGTCACTAGGGAGTGGAATTATTTGGAAGGATTAGGAAGATTGGTAGGTGTGGCCTTGTTGGAGGAAGTGTGTCATTGGGGGTGGGCTTTGAAGTTTCAAAAGCCCAGATCCTGGCACGTTCCCATGCTCCCTGCCATGATGATAATGGACCAAATCTCTGAAACTGTAAGCAAGTTAAATGCATTCTTTGATAAGAGTGCATTGGCCATGGTGTCTCCCCACAGCACTGAAACAGTGCCTAGGATAAGGTTATATATGACTCTGCCTCAAACAAAAGAAAAGGAGAAGGGGGAAAGAAGGAGAAGGGAAACTCAAGATTCTCTCAAAATCTCACTGTTTATCCTTTTAGGGCTCTTGCTTAGCCTTGGTTGAACAATTCCATTTTGGTTAATTAACACCTACTGTGTGCCAGGGTTTAGCCTGTGTTCTCTGACTAGACTGAATTCTATACTGTCAAACTTTGTGCTACACAGTAGCTTTTTGAGTTTTGACTGTATAAAGAATACAATATTTCACAGGGCAGTGGTGGCGCACACCTTTAATCCCAGAACTTGGGAGGCAGAGGCAGGCAGATTTCTGAGTTCGAGGCCAGCCTGGTCTACAGAGTGAGTTCCAGGACAACCAGGGCTACACAGAGAAAGAGTGTCTCGAAAAAAGGAAAAAAAATAATACAGTTTTTCATGTGAATGAAAATCTTCCATGACCAAGATATTCTTTTGTATGTCAAATGATAAAGACTGATTGGGCTCACAGAGAAACCCTGTCTCGAAAAAACCAAAAAAAAAAAAAAAAAAAGAAAAAGAAAAGAAAAAAAAAGAAAAAAGACTGATTGGGCTGGTGAGATGGCTCAGTGTTTAAGAGTACTGACTGCTCTTCCAGAGATCCTGAGTTCAAATCCCAGCAACCACATGGTGGCTCACAACCATCTGTAATGAGATCTGATGCCCTCTTATGGGCTGTCTGATGACAGCTACAGTGTACTTACATATAATAAACAAACAAACAAACCTTTGGGTCAGATCGAGTGGGAGAAGGGAAGGGGGGAAAACAACTGATAAAGATCTTTGTTTCTTTGAATGACTTGTTCTTGTATTAATGAATATTTGCAGGGTAGCAGACACCCCCACATCCCCAATCAGCTGCTAGTTTCTGTAGGTTCAGAGTTCAACAGCAATTTAGCTCAGGATCTCTGTCTTACGGTCTTTTACAAAACCTAAATCAAGGTATGATGGGAGTTGTTGACTCTCCAAGTCCAAGTTCATGCACAGGTTGCTTGTGGATTCAGCACCTTATGAGTTGTTTATCAAGTGGCTTTGATTTCTCATCAGATGTGGTGGTTTGAATAGGAATGGCCCCATAGACTCATGTGTTTGAATGGTTGTAGTGAGTGGCACTATTAGGAAGTGTGGCTTTATAAAAGTAGGTATGGCCTTGCTGGAGGAAGTGAATCATTGTGCGTGAACTTTGAGGTCTAAGAAGCTCAAGTCTGGCCAGTGTGTCTCAGTCTCTTTCTGCTGCCTGTGGATTAAGATGCAGAACTCTCAGCTCCTTCTCCAGCATCATGTCTACATACCACATGTCGTACTGTGGCGATAATGGACTAAACCTCTAAAACTGTAAGCCAGATTCAATTAAATATTTTCCTTTATAAGGGTTGTCTTGGTCATGGTGTCTCTGGGAGCTGTTGTTTTGTTTACTAATCTTGGACATATCCCACCACCTTTGCTTCAATCTTTTGTAAGTCGTACCTTGTCCCCTATTCAAGTTTCTAACCATCTATATCAAGCACACTCTCTTTACAGAAAGCAATTTTTTAAAATTATCACTATTCATTCCTTATTTTAAAACAAACAACCTCCCTAAAGAAGTAGCATGTGGCCAGTCTGTGACCTGACATCTGTGATTCTTAAAACTTCAGTGTTCCTAAGAATTACCTAGGAGCTGGTTAACAATGTTTATATCCAGCTTTCAGCCCAACAAAGTTAGGTCCAGAAGGGGTAGTGGTGGCTAGATGGCCTCTTCACATCTTTCTCTCTTTTGACCACAGCTGTACACAGAAGTTCCTTGGCTTCCTCAGCTCTATTGGAGGCTACTGTGCCCACACTCCTGCACGTTGCTTTGCCCCGGAGCACCTCTGAATGTAAGATGAGGTTGTATCCACAGGAGTTCTTGGCATTCGCCCAAGCATCAACATATGCATTACAGCTAAGTTACACTTTGATACTGAATTCCAATAAACCTTCCAACCAGACTATGTACAGGTATCTAGGTTCCCAGAGAGCAGAAGATCAAGGACACTCACCACTGGCTGCCTTCCCATAGTCCAGAGCCTTCAGTGTTTTCGTGTGCTTGTCATCATTTCCTTATCCTTCTATTGCAACACGATTCCTTAGATACTTATTTCTTCTGTTGGTTTATTTGCTTATGTGAGGTCTTAGACCTAAATTTATGCTGAGAAATAAAATAAGAAATCGTTTAAGGTGAGTAGGACGCATCCTATTTATCCAAAGCATGCTTTAGGGTTGTGTGAAAGGTGAGACAGTAACAGGTAGGACACAAGCAAGTAGATTTGGAAATGTAAAGCTTTGGGAAAAGATCGTTTGTGTGACCAGTGGTATTTGCTGTATAGGGGGGTACAAGTCAGTACTGTGTTGTCATGATCATCTATAATAAACATTTGTCTTCAAGACGCTGAGATTTTATCTTAGTAACATTTGGTCTGCTGGGGGGGGGAGAGAGAGAGAGAGAGAGAGAGAGAGAGAGAGAGAGAGAGAGAGAGGGGAGGGGGGGTGGGTATGAGATGTGTGTGCATGAATGTCTGTAGATACACATAGACCACGGCACACATACAGAGGACACAGGACAGTTTCTGGTGTCAGTCCTAACTAGCACCTTGTGTGAGGCATTGTCTTTCTGATGTTTGTCACCATGCTGTGTACCTACACAAGGCTGAGTGACCCAGGAGCTTCTGGTTCTCCTGTCTTTGCCTCAAATCTCTCAGTGGGAGTACTGCAGTTACAGATGCTGGCAACTAGCTTTACATGGGACCTAGGACTTGAACTTGGGTCCTCATGCTTGTAACAGCAAGTGCTGTGTCCCCACCCTTGCCCCTGTTAATTCTGAAAATTTCAACATATGAAGCAAACATATTTCCTAATATTGTTTCCTCAATTCTGTTAAGGTTTTACAAGGATTTTCTTTCAGATTTCCTATCATTATGATATTTTTAATGAGTTATACATCTGACCTGGATATTAAATTCTGGTTTTCCTTTCCCAGCCCCAGATCCCAAAATGATGACTGTGAGACTAATTAGTTACTATTAAATGCCTAGGTCATAAACATTGACTCACCCCTGACTAGCTCTTAACTTATTTAACCGTTTAGTCTATTCTATGTTTACCTCTCCTTCAGTCCCAGTCTGCTTCTTCCTTCTCATCTCCTCAGTATCTCTCCGAGTTCCTTTACCTACTGGTTTTTGTTGGTCTTCTCTGTCTGTATCCCATCTCATCTCTCACCTTGTCTCCTGTGGCGGCTCTCTTCTGTCTCTTATTATTTCCCAGATTCCTCTCTTCCTGCCCATGTCTCACTTCCTATTTCCTGCCTCAACTCACTGGCCATTGGCTTTTTTATTGACAGGAGATGCTTAAAGAGATTCTCTCTGTACACAGAGTATGTTATTATGTTCAGTCTTCACAATAGTTTCATTCTACAGATGGCAAAACTGAGCACCAGTTGGGTAGGTGGGCTTATCTCAGGTTTCCCAGCAATCAGGTTCTGAGACTATGTACATCTTACTCTAAAGCCTGTACCCTTCTACACAGTTTACTAATTACTTGTAATAAAGCAGTTGATAAATATAAATTACTATATTGCCTACATATTTTATTTAATTGATATCATTAATCTTAGTACTAGTCTAATATTTATATTGAATGAAGAATATTCTTGCTGCCTTTAATACAAATCCATAATTTTCTTACAGCTAGCTGCTCTTGGCTAGATTCTATTGGAAGTTAGAACATGAAGCATTAAAGGCAAGATATTTGAACTTTTCCACCAGAGTTGGCAAGATGGCTTATTGGGTTAAGGTGACTGCTGCCAGGCCTGAGAGAACTGACAAGTTATGCTCTGACTCCACATGGGCCATGAGGCTCATGCGTGTGCATACTGTTATTATTTTAAAAGAGAATCTTTTCTTACTCGTGCATCAATTCTACATACTCTTGAGCACTTAAGATATTTTCTGTACCCTTTTGATGATGGTAGACAGAAAAAAAAAGAGGTGCATAAATTTAGAAAGGCAGCAACTTGAAGTGGAATATTACACAGTCACCCGATAAGTTTGGCCCAAGATTGCTTATTATCTTGTGTATTGGTTGGTATACCCTAAAATGTCCTTGTTCTGAAATGATTATATCAAAGCACCTCTCCATTTCTGAGACAGGGCTGTCCAACTTGCTGTTTGCAAGGGAATCTTCTGTGGATCATTAATATGCAAAGCAGATAAGAGATTAAAAAAAGAAAAAGAAAGGCTATGGCTGCAGTGGGGGCCAGTGAGCAGGCAGTCAGTTTCACTCCAGCCTGAGAGACTCGGAGAGGGGTCTGTGTAGGGCCCTCTGTAGGGCCCTCTACAGAACTGATGAGTAAGATAGTCTCTAAAGTCCCACCAAGTCTAAAATTATGGAAACCAATGGCTCTGTTGGGTATACACTGGTTATCTTATTGCTGTGGAAACCAGGCATCTCCAACAAGGGGAAAATAGCAGTAACTGCCATTCTTTGGGAACATCTGGTCTGGAAATGAGAACATTTCAGCTCTGGTCCCTGCTCGGCCACTATTTAAGTCTATTACCTTAGCTGCTGTTTCCCCATCTATGAAATACACACAAAATATTTCCTGCCTGCTTTATTTTTAAACATATTTGTTAGCAAAGTTTAAATTCCCTTCGGCAAAAATAAAACTAGTATACAGTCTTAAAGTATTGCCTTCAGGAAGATGTGTGGAGTTTAGTTCTTCACTCTGAAGTTGGTGCTATTCTATCTCTGTTCAAACTGGTGGTAAAACCCAAAGCATGGAGCATAAGCCCCATGTGTGCCTGGGGACCTGAGCCAGAGCCCACTACTGTTGTGCATTGCTACAGTTCTCTTCCAGTAGAAAGTTGTCTTGACCGCACTGCCCCACGCTTGGGGGCCAAAATATCGAGGACCACTCTATCAATGTTGGAACCCATACTGCCAAAAGCCTTGGGGACTAAGTTGTTAGAGCCTGCACTGCCCCAAGCTGCTCCAGTCCACTGGTTGGTGTTCAGCAAGAGAGAGAGAGAGGGGACGGATGCAAAGAATGGAGATCAGACAGAGTGTGATTCAATCCCGTTTATTCTTCAGTCTCTCTTCTTCTCTCCAAGTCCCTAGTTCCAAGTCCCTAGTTCCTAGCACCAAGTCTCAAGTCCTAATCCCAGTTCTAAGTTGCTAGTCTCTTTCCCAGTTCCAAGTTCTTTTTCCAAGTCTCTTCTGAGTTCCAAGTCTTGAGTACCTAGTTCCAAGTTAAATTACTTACTTCTGTCTGCCTCTTGCTTTTTATATGTTTCACTTCTAAGTCATGCCTTTAAGCCACACCCTTAAGTCACGCCTTTAAGTCTTGTCTCTAAATCATACCTTTAGGTCAGTCTTTAAGTCTCACACACCCAAGGGAAGATCCTGAGTATCTAAAACAAGATGTTATCAGAGTGTGCTCAGCTGTTGTAGGCTGTTGTAAACAAGTCTCTTGTCAAGGTATATGGCTCAAGATGGCTGCAAGGATGATAGCCATCTTCTGTCGGCTCCCCACAGAAAGTGGGGAGCATCCATTTGTTAAGACAGACAAAACAATTGTGGTTTTATGGATTTTCTTTTGTTTTTGCAGAGCTGATACTAGTTGGGTTTTTGTTTTGTTTTGTTTTGTTTTTGTCAAAATTCTACATGTTTCTTATTTCAACAAACAAACAAAGAAAGAAACAGATTTCTATCATTCAGACCTGTGACAAACGACAGTTGTTGAAGATCTGACAAAATATTCTGCATTTCTAAAACCCGGATAGAAAGATGAGCAGATAGGTAAATAGTGAGACAGGGAAAATGAGGAAGAGATAGCCTGGGCAAAGTGAGCAGATCTGAGACAGCCTGGGCAAAGTCATCGCATATGGAGATACTTTCAGAGGACACTAGCCACAGTACTTCACAAGCCATACTGACTGAGGGAGGGCAGACCCAGTCTGAGATGGGCAGGACAGGGTGTCTCAATTTCAGTTTCAGTCACTGGAGGTGTACCATAACTAGTGTTTAACAAGAGAAAAAAATGTTGACATGAGATTGTAAGAATGATCAACTTGAGATAAAGATTTCTTTCCTCAGAAAGCTATTCATTTCTGATTTTCAGAAAATATTATGCAACACTAGGAATCAAGGTTATGCCTAAAATATTTAATCCCAGGGAGATTTAACTGTATCTGTGGACCCAACAAAAATAATTCTCAAATCTCTCCTGTTTGTGCTTCATCTTCCCTCTGTATGCCCTGTCACCATATCCAGCAGTGTGCATAATTCAGAATCCCATGATTCCCTAGTTCCACTTCCTCTGTGGCTCCCTCTTAACCAAGAGGCCAAAAGAACCCTCAATTCAGCCCTCAGAATTCTATGTTTAGCCCAGTGTCTCTCCACTTGGGTAACAGAACTGTCAGGATTGGAAAGAATACTGCACATGACCTGGAAATCCACCCACCCTCCAGATAATGATCTTGAGTCCCAAAGAGAAAATGAGGTTTTTATCAGGTGTGAGAAGGACAGTTCAGGCAATGCTGTGGGTACCAGCTCTGTTGCTCACTGAGGGTAACAAGTACATTAAGATGTCATTGTTATGTTTTTGTCTTTTACTATATTAAAATATTATCATTTTCTTTGATTGATTTCAGACTGAGCTCCTAAAAGTAGCCATGGTACCTGGGAGAACGTGTCTTTGTATGAAAGGGGAAGCTATAAATAGGAGATAGAACCTGGTTGGTAGTATGAAATGGGCAGTTGAAGCTGACACTGAGGTACCTTGTCCTGTCTGCCCAGATCTCCCCTCCACCCCTGCCCCACCCCTTGCTTGTGAGATGTCATGGCTGGTGTTTCGGTGCTGGCGTCCACTGGAAGCCTTCCATATGCTCTTGGTTTTACTTGGGTTATGTCCTTCAATTCACACATCAACTTTATAATTATCTTCATTTTACAGATAAGCAAGTTGGGGGAGAGAATGACTGGAGGACACAGCCAGTGGGCAAGCAGCAACTGTAAAATGTCGCTCTGCTTGAGACAAGTTGGAGAGAGGGGAGAAGCCCAATCATTTAGCCTAAATCTTGTGCTAACTTCCCTTGGAGCTGGTGGCAGACATTGCAAGCTTCTTGTGGAATAAGATGGTTGAAAACCTTGGGTCTTAGCTCACATTAAGGATCCAGATTTATAAGGAAGGTCTGTTTTAATTTTTTTTCTTTGCGTTTGTTTCTTGTTTGGCTTCCCCTGGTAGCTAGGAAAGCCTGTCTGTTTTGGGCAGAGGAAAAGAAGAGAAGGTTCCTTCTGTTTGTTCACCATGAGCCAGAGCATCTGGAACACAGCAGCATGCTTGAGGAAGGACATGCTTTGACCAAAGCAAGTGCAAGCTCCACCGAGAGCCTTCTCAACATACCAGGAGCTTCCTGATGGGCCTTCCAAGTATTGAAGCCCAGAAACCACACATACGCTAGCCAGAAAGAAACATGGAGAGGTCTTTCTTTCAGAACAGAGATGAAAAAGAAAAAGAAAAAGAAAAAGAAGAAGAAGAAGAAGAAGAAGAAGAAGAAGAAGAAGAAGAAGAAGAAGAAGAAAAGGAAAAGGAAAAGAAAAAGAAAAAGAAAAAGAAAAAGAAAAAGAAAAAGAAAAAGAAAAAGAAAAAGAAAAAGAAAAAGAAAAAGAAAGCAAGAGAGACCACAGAATGGGGTCTTTTGTCAGTCTGTGAGAATTAGTGATTGTAGGTCCATGGCATGCTAAGTAGGATAGATATGATCCTGGGCCTCAAGTCAGATATCAGGGACACTATAAATAGTGCCATGGATGCAACAGAAAAACTAAGGCATGTCATGAGACAACATGCCAAATGGCAGAAGAGATAGGAGATATGTGTGTGTGTGTCTGTGTGTGTGTGTGTGTGTGTGTGAGAGAGAGAGAGAGAGAGAGAGAGAGAGAGAGAGAGAGAGAGAGAGAGCTCAACACTGGGCATGTGGGAGGGAAAGAGAGATGATGGAACACGGAGAGCATGTGAGATATTTTACAGATGCATTGAGTAGATCCACCCAGCTTCTACTGAAATCTCCAGCAGGAAGTAAGAGCTGGGGCCAAGCTGTAGCTGTCATAGAGTGTTTGCCCAGCACATGGGAAGCTGTAGCCTTGGTCCTCAGCTCACAAAGTAAAGAAAGGAGGGAGGGAGAAAGGGAGGGAGGGAGGGGCAAGGGAAGGCTTTAGGCTTTGAGTATGAGGGTGAGGAACTCCACCTTACCATGTAAGACACATTCTTTAATGTGTTTGAGGCGAGTGATAAAATAATAACATTTATCTGAAAGATCTCTTTGCTTTACCTTTTCAGATGACTGTCAGGTGCTCATTTTGACAGAACATATGTTATAAGTTATATGGAGCAGTACAGAGACGCTCTTGCACAAGGATAACATGTAAATCTGTAAAATGTTTCAAATTTTTTCTTTATAAAATTTCTGTGGAACCAATTTTTTGCCATTAAAAAGTTGGCATTATGTCAGCACTTGGGAGGCAGAGGAAGGGGGAATCTCTGAGTTTGAGGAGAGCGTGGTCTACAGAGCAAGTTCCAAGTCAGCCAGGACTACACAGAGAAATCCTGTCTCAAAAAAACAAAACAAAACAAAACAAAACAAAACAAAACAAACAAAAAAGGAATATATCCAATAATACATTGAGAAATCAATTAAAGTAATAAATTTTACTATCAAAAAATCTGAAAGTCAGTAGCAAGATGAGGTAAGATAATTTGCTAGAAAACATCAACATTTCAACAGTGAATAAGTCTTGAGGAAATTTTTTAATGTAATAACTATTTAAGAAATTCTGACTTGAACCCAGGCCTTCACACATGCCAGGCATACAGTCTACCAGAGAGCCACACTCTCACCTTCTCTTCTTAACATAAGAATTGTGAATTTTTTTTTTCATGAAGTAGCATTTTATCTGAAGCAGGAAGTGGTTCCTCCACCGTCATTCGTACCTTGCTTATGCTGGGCAATGACATGTGGGGAATGACACGCATGGGGACTAGCTACAACAGAGTTCACTTCCTCAGAAACAGCGGGAAGTAGTTTTCAGCACATAGAAAACAGGAAGTTTAAAGACTTTCAAAGTGGGTCTTAACGTCCCTAAAGGACAAGTGACCTTAGTTCCTCTTTTAAAAATAACTTTCTATTTTGTTTTTTAAGAATAAACTAGAATGTCATGAGCAAGACACACCTCTCCTCTGAGTGGTTTCTCCAGGCCCATGGTGTGCTAAGATTCCTTTTGAAAATTAAACACCTCCCAGACTGGAGATTCAGCTGAACTAGATCACCCATCCTGGGATGGGAGTGTTGCCAAGACTGCTCATCTGATAACCCCCAACAACGCTTGGGGTGCTCTGTTCCCAAGTACATCTAAACCTGCCAACTCGCTCTTCTGGGCCACAGGAACTGGTGGAGGAGCCCTGGAGGACAGCTTTCTAGAATCAGAGATGCTGAATTGGAAACAAATAGGACCCACGTAGCAAGATTTGCTGCTGAGGTAGAGATTTCTAGAAGACGGGGAGTCAGAACCATTGCTCAGTTCTAGCACATAGTTAGCACACAGGACTGCACATAGACCCTGTCTGTTGTCCCTTCATTGGCTCTCATTGCCTGAGTAGACCTATTCGAGCAAAGGGTGAGCTACGAAGACTGCATCTACCATCAGATTAATAGATTGTAGATTTAGGCTACCCTCAATTACTGTCTGATTTTGCCTTCCTATACTTCTGATGCCTATCACAGAGCTCAAACTTGCACAATCCTAACACTATCCAAGCATTTGCTGGTGGTTACCACTTGAAACTAAACCAGTAGCAACATGAAAGTACTTCTTTTGTGGTCTTGAGTAAGCTGTGCTCACAGACTGTTGTGGTTTGAAAGAAAATCCCCCATAGGCCCATAGGGAGTAGGTGTAGCCTTGTGGAAGTAGGTGTGGCCTTGTTGTAGTAGGTGAGGCCTTATAGTGGGTGTGGCCTTGTTGAAGGAAGTGTGTTACTAGGAGTTGGGCTTTGAAGTCTCAGAAGCTCTAACCTGACTAGTAGTCACTGTTAGTTCCTGCTGCCTGTAAATCCAGATAGAGAACTCTCAGGTACCTCTCCAGCACCATATCTGCCTTCATGCCACCATGCTCCCTGCCATGATGATAATGATCTAAGCCTCTGAAACTATAATCCAGCTCCAGTATATTTTTCTTTCATAAGAGAGAACCATGGTCATGGTGTCTATTCACTGCAATCAAACCCTAACTAAGACACAGATCAAGTAACTTCAAGTAGAGTCTGCCATCTAACTGGAGATGGAAACGTTGAAAATCCTGTTTCAGACTTGATTTCTTCCAGTAGAACATGGCCAACCTGGAAGCCAAGCTCTAGGAAGCTGAATGTATCAATGGGGAGAGGTTCCTGGAGAGGAAAGGGGCTGCATGCTCTAATGAACAGCAGCTTCAGCCCTGCCCAGGTACCCTGAGTACACGGCTATAGAGCATCCAGGGGAAGCAAGTGTGGGATGTGCCTCTGATATGTTTCACACGTGTCTTCCCCAAGATGTGCTTTAGACATCTGAAGCAAAGACTGCATGCATACTTCCTCTTTTTATTCACTCGGTAGCATACTACATACCCTTTCTCAAGCATCACTTGGAGATTATTGCACCATGCCAGTGTATAAAGTTTCACTCAGCACTCTGCTTGGAAGCTATCTGCTTGTTGTTCCTAAAACCCCCTAACAGTAAGCAAAACAACAAGAAACCATGGACAAAAGCCATTCCACCTAGAATGGTGTTGTCTGAATAAATTCTTGGGATTGAAGTGCTAAATGCTAAACAACTTTTATAGATACTGCCAGGTTGTCTTTCCAGAATTTCTGTCAGGTTTTACTCTCCCATAACTGCTATCCTTTCAGAAACTTACGTTTACAATGTATTATTGGCTAAGGATAACTGCCCATTGCTGTTTAAATTAACATTTCTTGGGGTTGTGATATGGCTTCGCAGGTAAGGGTGTGTCTTCATTAGCTTTTCTGTTGCTATGATAAAGCACTATGATGAAAGGAACTTGTGTGAATGGGTTGGGGGTGGGATGGGAAGATTACATTTTAAAGTTTATGGTCCATCATGAAGAGAAGCTAGGGCAGGAACTCAAGGCAGGAACCTGGAGGCAGAAACTTAAGCAGAGGCCATAGAGGAGTGCTGCTTACTGGCTTACTAGTACCATGGTAGAAGCTAGTATTTCTCTGGTGGAAATCTAGAACAAACTCCTGCATTGTCTTCTGACCTCCACACATGTATCACGGCATATATATGTGCACATATACATTCACAGTAATAAAAAATACATAAATTATAAACAAACATCAACTGATATTGTTTTCACCACTGAGTGAAAGATCAGCAGCTACTGCTCTGGCTTCTTCCTCCTTTTCTTTTGGCACAGGATCTCAAGGAGTATGGGCTGGCCTTGAACTTGCTTTGTAACCAAGAATGACCTTCAACTTCTGTTCTTCGAACTTCAGCCTCCAGGACATGAAGATTATAGCCATATGCACCTACTACCAATTTTGGCTGGAGATGAGCATATTTTTATATATTTCAATCTTTTGTGAAGTCTGTTCAACTTCATAGTACCATTTTTCTATTGAACTTTTCAGATTTATTTTTATTTTATGTATATGAATGCTTTCCTGCACATATGTATGTGCACCACGTGTGTACTTGGTACCCACAGAGTCTAGAAGAGGATATCAGATCTTGTGGGGAGCTGACAGAAGGCGTCTATCATCCTTGCAGCCATCTTGAGCTACATACCCTGACAAGAGACTTGATTACAATAGCCTACAACAGCTGAGCACACTCTGATAACATCTTGTTTTAGATACCCAGAATTTTCCCTTCGTAAGTGAGATTTAAAGGTGTGTGACTTAAGGACAAGACTTAGAGATCAAATTTAGAGATAAAACCTAAGGGCGTGACTTAGAGGCGTGGCTTAGAAGTGAGACATATAAAAGGTGAGAGGCAGACAAAAGAAGTTATTATTAGGTATTAGGCACTTGGCACTCAGAGAAAGAACTTGGAGGCACTGGGGACTAGGAACTAGGGACTAGGAACTCAAGACTTGGGACTTGGACTAGGAAGAGAGAGACTGAAGAATAAACGGGATTGAATCACACTCTGTCTGGTCTCCATTCTTGGTGTCCATCCTCACTCTCTCTCTTTCTGAACCCCGACCCGTGAACCGGAGCAGCCTGGGACAGTGCGGGCTCTAACAATTTAACCCGCAAGGCTTTTGGCAGTTCGGGCTCCAACATTGAACAGCGCGGCTCACAACATTTTTGGTGCCCATCGTGGGGCAGCTCAGGCCATAACAAGATCTCCTGGAACTGGAGCTATAGATAGCTGTGAACCACTATGTGAATCCTGGAAGTCAAACCTGGGTCTTCTGCAAAAACAATAAATTCTGTTAAAAAGTCTTTATGTATTAGGGAAATTGTTCCTTGTGCTGCCTTGTGAGCAGCATACTTCTCCAGTTTGACTTTTGATTTCCTGTTTTATGGCTTATGAGGAGTAGCTTTACATAAATGAGTTCACTAATAATTTATTTAATGATTTCTGGGTTTTCTGCTTCATTTTCACTTAGAAACATGAAAACTCCTATAGACCCTTCTAGAATCTTTACAGATTTTAAAGATAAACTTGGCTTTTGCTCCTGTGTCAGGTGTCAGGGGAGCCAAGTAGCCCAAAGCATCAGACTCAAAAATAGTATTCCAGTTTAAGTTATAAAATTTGGGCTGGGCAGTGGTGGAGCATGCCTTTAATCCCAGCACTTAGGAGGCAGAGGCAGATATCTGTGAGTTCAAGGCCAGCCTAGTCTACAGAATGAGTTCCAAGACAGCCAATGTTGTTACACAGAGAAACCCTGACTTAAAAAAACACAACAAATAAGCAAAAGATATATAATTTGTTTTTAACTGTTCTTTTTAAAGCTATGACCACACCACAGTTTTCCAAATATCATTTTTCGATGATCTATTCCTCATAGATTTGAGTTTGACTCTTAACATTCTCTTCTAGGACACTATGTAACTCTTTATGTACCTGTGCCACACCATGTTAATTATAGTAAATTTAGAAAGTAGCCCTGATGTAGGTCATCCCTGGGGACTAATTCTGGAATAATTCTGAACAGAATAGCACTGTAGTCTGTTTCTACACTGAGGAGGGCTGCCGGAGGTGATGTCTGTGCACAACCTGAATCCACATATGTAACAAACACCTTCCCTTCAGCTCCACTGCCACACCCTCTGACAAATGTCAGCAGTGTACTATTGCAAGAAGTCTGTGGAGTTATAGCCCACATGTATGGCCTGAGTGAATTAAGGTGCACCACGTAAATGTATTCCTCACATTAACTGAGTAGCTCTCAGAGCTCTCTGACTGGCATTAATTCCTGCCAAAAGTCAAAACTGACTTAATATTTATAAATAGAAAAAGTTGAAGATATGCAAAAGGAAGGGTCTGTTGTCTCTTCTATTTCTGAGTCATAATTCAAGTTTATATGGACATCTATGACATTATAAGAGTCAAGACTTGTGCATTTTGATGGGATATTCAAGCTGCTTACTGGAGAGACCATGTGACAGCAGTGAAAGGCATTTAGTTCCCTCTTCTCCCCAAGTCAATAATGTTGACTTCCCAGACTCTAGTTTGGGTGGCTGTGTCAGAGGCTGTGACATACACTGAAGTGACATACACGGAAACAACTGTACAATCTCAACAGTCTGAGGAGGCCTCAAATACAGCAGGCCAGACCTTCACGTATCATCAGATTTTGCTGTTAAACACATATTAACTCTATTTTGATCTGGGGGAGGCATTGCCAGCTGTTAGTTTTGTTTCTTAGGTGTAAATTAATGTTTCTACATTAATTTAAAAAAAAGTATAAAAAAAAGTATAAGTAAAAAATGTATACTTACACAGTAAAAATTCTTTGCTCAAGTCATACACACACACACACACACACACACACACACACACACACACACTCGCATGCAACCCCTTGATGAAATATATTGTTGCAATATACCACAAAGTATCTGTTACCTCTGCATAAACAAGTTAGACACCTATACTATCAACTCCCCTGCATTAGCTGAGTTTGTTGCTGTGGCCAAGAATTGTGAGATGCACTAAGAACAAGGCAAGCCCAGAATCAAGGTGTATGCAGATAAAAGTACTGGTATCGGCCTCCTAAGGGTCATTTAAAAGGTTGACTTTCAAAAACAAAATTATAACCAAACAGTTCTGGAAGCTAGAAGGCCAAAGTTAGAGTCAGCAGGGCCAAGCACTCTCTGGGGGCTCCAGGGAATTTGCCATCTTGGCGTCTCCTTTCTTTTTTATTTGTTCTTTGTGGTGTTTGAGATAGTCTCATATATCCTGGGCTAGCCTCAATATGTAGTCAAGGATGACTTTGAACTTCTGATCCTGTTGCCTCTATGTTGAGTGGTAGGAGGCCCTCTGCAGTACAGCCTTGCTCTAGTCTGTGTTTTTACATAATGATCTCCTGAATGCCAATGTCTTTCTTCACAGCAGCCTCTGAATTTAGGAATCATCCAATTCTATATACTTCATCTTAACTCTATTACACCTACAAAGCCCCTCTTTCTGGTAACATCAAATTCAGTTACCAGGCATTGGAAGTTTGAAACCTTTGGGGGAAGATGTAATTCAACCTACAACGTGGTTTTTATCGAAATATGAGGTAGAAAGAGAACTTGTGTTAATGAGATCTCAATTAACTGGTCCAGTTCATTCTGAAATGTGTTTTTTAAATGATTGCCTAATTCATTGCTGCTTTGTTCAATCAAGGGTCGATGGAAGCTATGGGCATAAGAGGGTGGGGTCATCAAGGTTACAGGACCTGCCAGGCCCAGGCCACCACCCTGTGGACAGATACTGCATTTCCTGTGCAAAGATGTGGGTTGTCAGGAGTCGGGGAAGGCTAGGGACAGAGAACAGAAAAAGTTCTGTGGAAGGGGAGCAGGGAGATGTCAACAAAGCTCTCTACTTTCTTCAGTTTCCAGGAAAGCATGAGATATCAGTCATATATGGTGAGCTTTTCCCCTTGAAAAAGGTGGCAGGGACTTAGCTGTGCCTTCACCTACTGCCTTGTCACATTGTGACTGTAAGAAAAATAAGCCACTTGGCTTCTCTTTCCTCCGTGTTCTCAGGACCCCTGTCCTCAGCCAACCTCCCTTGACTGGGATCCGAGTCAGCAGAAACATGATTCTCAAATAATATTTCTCCGCCTTTGCTTTTCTACCAGGCAGTACCTTTTCTAGAGCCAATATTTCTCTACAGATGGCAAAGTGGCTGCTTAGGTTTCTGTTTGATTGTATCTATTGACACTATTTCCTAAATGTAGTAACAGATTCAGGCGCTCCAGGGAGAATGCATCCTTTCCTCTGGCTGACAAGAGGAGCTGTAACAGAAGTTCTAGCTGGCAGATTTAAGTCTGGGTAGTCTGTTTAAGAGCTAGCCAAGCAGAGACTACACAGTCCTGCAGCAGATAAGCTAAGCAGTCCAGTCACTCTGCTATCCATAGCTACATGAAGCTGCTTCTTCACGCATTCCCTCCTGTGGGCTCAGTGTTCCTTCTTGTCTCTCACCCAGGATGTAAAAATCTAGACTCAGAAGAGCATTTAACAATCTCCCCTGGCAGCTGTATCCACAGCTTATGAACGATAAAAAGAACCTCATGGGGGTGTCTGAGAGCCTAGCAACAGAGGCTTCCTAAACTCATGATCTGTTTCCACCTGGAAGACTTGTATAAGACCTTGTGTTTACAAATATGTAAAAGCAGGTATAAAAATGACAAACCATAAACAAATCTATTTACTTTAATATAACTGTTTGGTATACATGATTTTACCATTTATTAAAAGTGACACAAATATGCTTATTTTTATATAAAGAATTAAATCTTGAGACCAAGCCAGATTACTCGGTGGGCAAGGCACACTTTTTGTCAACCTGGATGACCTGAGTTTGATCTCAGGAGACTCCTGCAGGTTGTCCTCTGCTTATTACATGCACACTGCTACACACACGCACACACAACATACAAAATGAATAAATAAAACGTAATG
Source organism: Rhabdomys pumilio (assembly GCA_030674055.1). Classification (NCBI taxonomy): domain Eukaryota; kingdom Metazoa; phylum Chordata; class Mammalia; order Rodentia; family Muridae; genus Rhabdomys; species Rhabdomys pumilio. The sequence goes on from JANHMN010000010.1 coordinate 76,203,902, forward strand.
TTTTTGAAAAGTTAGATCTCGGCTGAACAATGATTTTATTTTCTATAATGAGGTAATCATGTTTCCATAAAAGCAACAGAGTCTGTGTGAACAATAAAAATATTGCAGTTTGGGGCTGTGGAGAGAGATCAGTGGGTAAGATCACTTGCTGCTCTTGCAGAGAACTGGAGTTTGGCTTCCAGCACCCATATCAGGTGGCTCACAAATACCGGTAATCCCAACTCTAGGGTATCCAATACCCACTTCTGGCCTCTTAGGGCACCCACATGCCTGTATATGTATACACATACATAAAAGTAATATAAATCTTTTTTAAAACACTGCAGTTCATGGCATGCAGTAGTTTTGACTCTGAGTGAGTGAAGTGTTTTGGGCAGCCCAGTTGTTGTTGGTGCGATGGCGTATTCAGTTCAAAGCATGCGTATTGAATGAGTATTGTGTGCTCAGAACCAAGTCTGCACTGAACTCAAGGGCATAGGTGAGCACTGCCAGAGACACCTCAGGCTCAGCATGCATTTGAATCCAGTTTTGCTTGTTGCACATTTGGGAACCTGTCACCAAATTTCTGTGGCCCCTACATTTAGTTATTAGACCCTTGACAATGATGGGAGCCACAGTTTCAAGAACTGGAGAGAGGAGCAAGGAGCCAAGGCCATGTTTGTGTGGGTTCTTCTGAAACCTCATGTAGAAGGAAATGCTCCCAGGCCTCTGGAGGAATATGAGACCGTATTTGAATCTTGGCTTATTACTAATTATCTGTGTAACGAGAGACACAATACCTAATCCTGGTGCTTCTAACTTTCCACTGATTTAAGGTATGTATTGGAAGGTTTACCAGGTTATTTTAAAAATATCACGATACCTGGCACATGGAAACATGTACTAAAATGATAACCACAGTCATTTGTTAATGGAAGAGCAATGTGGATTCTGTAGCCTTCAGAGAGAATGCCTCTCCCTTTTTGCCCAACCAGCTAGATTGGTAGGTTGTTTCTTAATAGTAAACATGATGTAATGTTACAGTTCTGAAAGTGGTGAGAGCTGCCAGTCCCTGAGCAGCTCTGGAGAGGCAGTGATGTCCTGACACATGGCAGCAGTCTGTCTTATCTCTGGAAATGATGTCAAGCCTCACCAGGAAGCAGGCTCACCTCTCTGACCCACTGCCTGACCTGTGTGTCCCCATGTATGTGTCAAGAGCTTTACGCATGCTCAACAGGCAGACAGACTCAGAAACAGAAGGATGTGCTGCTTGTATTCTAATGCTAGTTTGCCCTCCCCCCCACAGCTATTTGCCCCAAAGATGAGAGAGTTCACATGTAAGACACTGAGGGACCCTGCCAATGGTTAATTCTGTTCACAACAAGGAGAAGCAGAAAGGAGTCCATGGAGGAGGAATATGCAGGAAGGAGAAGAGAGCTGCAATGGGATAGCTGAGCTATAAGAACATGGCTTTGTGGGCTGACCAATTGGACATAAGAGCAGCCCACATGGAACATAGAAATTAGTAAGCAGTAAATCAGAGTTATTAGTAGGAAAGTGCAGTCTAACAGCACGGAGAGTGGGCAGTTGTCCAGCTAGTGTGCTGCCTAAGGCATATTAAAGGGAGAAATAATGGTAATTGCTTTAAGTGTTTTAAAGTAATAATTGTTTTAAAGAAATAGTAACCTCTGTAGAAAAGAAAAATAAATGAAAATTGCTTTAATTGTTTGAAGGATAGAAATAAAAAATAATGGCAGTTGTTTTACATGTTTCTAAGTATACATGGATGAATAAATAAATCCAAGCCTTTGACCTCAAATGCAGGAAACAAAGGTACAGACATAGGTCTAGAGAAACCCTACCTCAATAAATAATAGTTGTTTTAAATTGTTTTAATTGTTTTGAGTTGCTTTAATTATCAAAATGAAGGTGGTTATAAGTTTTGTGGTATTACTGGTACTACTAATTCTCTGGGAGAGAGCTTAAAGTAAGCCAGGCCCAACAAGACAAGGAGCTGCTAAATTAAGTCAATCTAGATTTTTTATTATTTCAGGTTGCTGGACCAAGGACATGCTATTTTGGGAAAGTGGCTTGATTTTTTTGTGTGTCAACAGGAAAGGAGAAAAGGCTTTGGACCCCTTCCAAAGTAATATGGATTAGACATGAGAGGGGAAGAACCCCTGGAGATCTCAGCTGCAGACAGAAAGGAAAAAATCAAGAAGAGCAAACAGGACAGGTAACATGAATTGCTGATCTCTCCACAGGGGAACAGCCCTGAAACTGACTGAGACATAAAAATATCTCTAGCTAAAACTTCAGCTATACATAGCCTATAAATCTTGTTGGTTACAAAATCCTCAAAATCCATCATGCCATCCTTTTATATGGCATGAATGAAGATTTATTACAATTTGTAACTCATAAAAAAGACAGTTGTCTTTCCACCTGCTCAAACAAGGAGCAAAACTTCATCTTTAACTGATCTGTGCATCTTGCATGTTCCATACAAATATCTTTATAGAACTAAATATTTGTTGTAAGATTCATATATTACAGAGTAAAACACCATAAGTACAGCTCTGACAAGAGTCACCCTTGGGGATGTAGAAATGACTTGCTGTTCTAGCTCCCTACCTGATCCTGCCTCAGAGACGTCCGTCTAGAATAGCTTCAGGAATGGCTGCTAATCCCTGATGACCTCGCTTCATCCAGCCTTTAAGATAGTTCCAGTCAGGACTTCAGTTACTCTTGAAACAGCAGGAGGAAGCTGAGAAACCTCCCCCTTGGGCTGCTCCTCTGATGGGTTTTCCTTTCACTGGGTTCTGCCTGTCACTGAAGAACCGCTGTTTCTAGGGTTAACTTAGGCCTTGGACAGGCGTGTTTTCCCATCTTCTTCTACACAGCCTCTCCATGGATCAACATGATGCTCTGATGATGTTTTCAAGGTTATCTGCTCAGTGTTTATAAGAAAGGGAGACAGGGCTTATCCATCTGTACAGCTTTCCACTTATTTATCACTATAGGATTTCTTAACAATAGGAACTTGACTGAGTTATTTCTTTATGACATGTAATTTATTAAGACTACCCCCTCCATATGATCTCATCTAATATTCCAAAACCCTATGTGTTCTTGTTCTCTCTGTCTCTGTCTCTCTGTCTCTCTGTCTCTCTGTCTCTCTGTCTCTCTCTCTCTCTCTCTC
>JANHMN010000010.1:76218110-76237767 GCA_030674055.1 Rhabdomys pumilio
TGTGTGTGTGTGTGTGTGTGTGTGTGTGTGTGTGTGTGTGTGTGTGTCTGTGTGTGTGTGTGTGTGTGTGTGCTTATGAAGACTATGGAGGTCTACCTTGAGTGTTGTTCCTCAGGAGTTGTCTACCTTGGTTTGGGTATGTGAGTGTGCTATCTGTGTGTGTTGTATGCATGCATGTCTGTGCCAGCACCAGGGATTCTCCCGTTTCCCGTTTCCTCCCCTCTAAAGCTAGAGCCCGCCCACTACCACACCCAGCTTTTTACATTAGTGCTGGAGGCCCAAATTCAAGACCTCAGGAGGGTGCATTTTACCAGCTAAATCACCTGTACCGTTTCCCATTTGGTTTTTGTTCACTCTTTTGGGGTTTTTGTTTTCTGAGACACGGTTTTTCTGTGTAGCCTTGGCTGTCTTGGACACTTACTATGTAGACCAGGCTAGCCTTGAGTTTACAGAGAACCACCTGCCTCTGCCTCCAAGTACTGGGATTAAAGATGTTCTCCCCACTGCCTGTCCCCATTTGTTCTTTGTTTGTTTGCTTGTTTGTTTTGGTTTTCTTTTCTTTCTTTCTTTCTTTTTCTTTTTCTCTTTTTTCTTTTTTTGGTTTTTTCAAGACAAGGTTTCTCTGTGCAGCCCTAGCTGTCCTGTCCTGGAACTCACTCTGTAGACCAGGCTGGTCTCCAACTCAGAAATCCGCCTGCCTCTGTCTCCCAAGTGCTAGGAGAAAAGGCGTGCGCCACCACTGCCAGGCTAAAGATTTATTTATTTATTTTATATATGTTTGTACACTGTTACTCTCAGACACAGCAGAAGAGGGTGATGGATCCCATGACAGATGGTTGTGAGCCACCATGTGGTTGCTGGGAATTGAACTCAGGACCTCTGGAAGAGCAGTCAAGTGCTCTTAACCACTGAGCCATCTCACCAGCACCCCCCCCCTTGCTTTTTGAAGCAGCATTTCTTCCTGAACTTGGGGGTGGTCAATTATACTAAACTGTCTGGCCAGTGAAGCCTAGGTGTACTGGCTGGTTTTGTGTCAACTTGACACAAGCTGGAGTTATCACAGAGAAAGGAGCTTCAGTTGAGGAAATGCCTCCATGAGATAGAGCTGTAAAGCATTTTCTCAGTTAGGGGTTAAGTGTGAGAGGGCCCATTGTGGGTGGAGCCATCCCTGGGCTGGTAATCTTGGATTCTATAAGAAAGCAAGCTGAGCAAGCCAGGGGAAGCAAGCCAGTAAGTACCATCCCTCCATGGCCTCTGCATCAGCTCCTGCTTCCTGACCTGCTTGAGTTCCAGTCCTGACTTCCTTTGGTGATGAACAGCAATGTGCAAAGTGAATAAACACTTTCCTCCCCAATTTGCATCTTGGTTATGATGTTTGTGCAGGAATAGAAACCCTGACTAAGACACCAGGGGTCCACCTTTCTCTGTCTTTCTGACACAAGAAAACACTATCGTACCTGTTTTTCACAAGGGTTCTGGGGACCAAAGTCAAGTTCTCACATTCGCATGCAAAGGACTTTACCAACACAACTATCTGTCTGCCCAGCCCATTCCCCATTTTTTTGAGACAGTCTTATTTTATAGCCTAAAGGTGGCCTTGAACTCATGGAAATCCTCCTTCCCCAGATTTCCAAATGCTGCGGTTACAGGTGAGTGACCATGTCCAGCTATCCCAGATAGGTGTTACAGTAAAAGAAAGCTAGCTGACCCATGACGTTATTATTAATATTGGTTTGTGCAATGCCAAGGCATACAGTATGCTTTTTCTCCTATTAATCTTCCTGCAATCCATTATTCTGTGTTTATGGACTCCAGTATGAAATGTTCCAATGGCAGGATTTTCTCGCCCTTACTATATTACAACAAAATGTAAGTCAAAGGTCTATAGACATTACAACTACAGGATATCTCTTGAGGCAAAACATGGATCAAGAGAGGAAGTAGAAACTAGAGAAACAGTGTTGGGGGCTGGAGAGATAGCTTCCTGGGTCTTTACCCACTTGCTGTGCAAGCATGAGGACCTGAGTTCAAATCCCTAGCACCTACATGAAAACCAGATGTACCCTCAAGCATCTGTAACTGAAGGAAAACTCCTGGGGCCTGCTGGCCAACGAGCCTATCTCAAATGGTGCGTTCTGGAGCATAAAGAAACCACGTCTCAAAAAGTAAGGTGGAGAGTAACTGAGACAAACATTCCAGCATTGATCTTTGTACTGAACAGGTGTGCACTCCTGCATACACGTGTGTGCACATATGGATGTGCATATAATACACACACACACACACACACACATGTTGGGGGATGGTTCGGTGCTGCTTTGTATTCAAATGCTAAGTACTAGCCCCCCCCAAGATATGGTTGCCCTCTTTCCCTGCAGATCTTCTCTTAACCAAATGATGCTATGTAAACTATAAATTATGCTCCCCAATTTAAAACTATTTGTTAAATTAATGGGCTACAGCCAATTACTGGAAAGAATAGAGGTGGGCAGGGTTTCAGTTACTGGGCAGGGGTCACAGGTAACAACCTCAGGAAGAGAGGAAGAAGAAGAAGGAGAAGGAGAAGAAGAAGGAGAAGGAGAAGGAGAAGGAGGGGGGAGGGGAAGGAGGAGGGGCAGGGGGAGGGGGAGGGAGAGGGGGAAGAGAAAGCAGAAACAAAAGTAGAAGAAGAAAGGAAGGAGGGAGAAGGAGAAAGAAGACAAAGAACAGGAGGTGTCTATAAATGTGATAGACAGGAGAATGTGACCCCCTGAGGACAGGCTGATGGAGCAGAAATGATCTGGGCAAGATTCAAACAGAAAGTAATTGGAAAGCTTAACTGGGAAGTAGACAGTCCAAATGTAAAGAAAAATAGATTAGAGGTCATTTACCTAGTAATTCTGCTAAAGCTGATTTTAAAAGTCCATAGGACTCTGTCTTGATTATTGAGGGACTGGCTGGGTCATATTAATAACTGATAGAGTTATTAAATAATATTTAAAATTACCTTTTACACACATACACACATAAACACACACACACACACACACACACACACACACACCTTACAAAATGCTTGATAAAAGAAAACAAGTGTTGAGAGACACTTTTAGAAAAGAAATAGTTAATAGCCAAGAAGCATAGACATTGATGATACAAATAGTGACTGTCTGAGAGCACTGTAAGACTTGTTGGGAAGTAAGGTGTAGCCTAGACAGTAACCTTGGATGAGAGGTGGAGTTAGGGCAAACACCACAGGTGTGAGGGGAATAACGAGAGCATGGCCCCAAGGAATTGAGCCAATACCAACTAATGTTAACCACGAATGCACTCTGATTCTTCAAAGTCCAGGTAACAAAATCCTGTGGCTAAGTTAGCATGAAGGTAGGTCTCTGTGGACATAAAGTCTAAAGAAAGTTTGAGAAACTTTTCTGCAAGACGTACCCTCAAATAGTGACCAGCTTGACTGCTGTAGTGGAGACCCACGACTGCACGAAAGATTCAGGACATGAGAGGGATGTGCATGCTGGCAAAGCTACATGAGGACACAGGGAGTTCTAGGTTATAAAGGAAAAAGCTCTCTGTCTTTCATTGGATGTTGTCTCTCTCTCTGTGTGTGTGTGTGTGTGTGTGTTTCTGTCTCCCCACACACACTCAAGAGCATTCTTTCTTTCTCTCTCCCTCTCTCTCTCTCTCTCTGTCTCTCTCTTGGTGTGTGTGTGTGTCTGTCTCTCTGTCTGTCTGTCTACCTACACACTCAAGAGCATTCTCTCTCTCTCTCTCTCTCTCTCTCACACACACACACACACACACACACACACACACACACACACACACACCGTCCACAAATATTTGGATATGTAGCCAAGGCTAAGCAATGGTCACGTCTTATACTAAAATTCCTCACCCTAAGGAAAGCATTTCACACTTACTTAGGTTGACGTCATTGTTTCTCTGCACATAGAATGTTTAGGTTGGTAGTTTGCTCAGTGTTCAACTCAGCTCCCTAAATACAAGCATACTGGTGACATATTACAAGGCTTTTCCAAATTGAAAGATCTAGATGCAAAAAGACCAGGTAAATTTCAGTTTCTGCAATAATGAAAACCAGCATTTTGTTTTCATTTTGTTTGGTTTTAGATTCATGAAAGAGAATAGATATTGGATTTTCTAGAAATAAGAGTCTTACTGGGAAAAACCTCAGTCACCAGGAGGGGTTGTGTCTATTGCATAGAAAAGAAGGCATGGCTGGGCTGGACAGATGGCTCAACAGTTAGGAGTGCTCACTGCTCTTGCAGAGGATCCAGGTTCCATTTCCAACACCCACATGCAGCTCCAGTTCCAGCGGATCCAACATGTGCACATACCCAGTGACACAATACACACAAATATAATAATTTTTAAGAAGAACATATGAAAGATAGAAAATTTAAGTTGGCCCCCTTGAACCATGCCCATAAAGCAAAGACATAAAAGTCAGCAAATTAGACACTGTGACACCTCTGTTCCAGGAAATTAGATGACCACCCAAACAGGTGGCCCTAACAAGCAGTCCTGAGAAAATGGTAACAGGATATTTTGGGCCTGAGATAACCTGACTGTGCCTTGAACCAGTGTATATGATTGATAGATAGAGTGTAACTAGTCTGAAATAGCCAATTATAAAGTGACCTGCCATCCACCTTAGGAGTTTGAGTTTAAATGAACCAATGACCTGTATCCCCTCCTTCCCCTCCTCCCCTTCCTCATAGCTTGTGCTTTCTTCCTTTATAAGCTGTAAGAATTCGTTGCTAGGGTCTGATTTCCTCTACCCCTGTGTGGGACACGAGTGAAGGACGCCCTAGCATGCTAGTCTGAGTAAATCTCTTGCTGTTGCATCAAGTCGTGTTTCTCATGAGTGATTTGGGGTGCATCTGCAGTTCTCCACAGGATTGTGAGGTCCCCTTTCATACATATATCTTACACATATATCAAGAAAACAAAAAGTCACTCCCATTAGAAACAGAAAGTCACTCCCATTATTTTATTTTACATAAGAATAACCATGGGTCTAGAAAAGAAGAAAAATTGTCTTAAAAAGAGAACTTAAAAGAAAAGAATTTAGAGCCAGAAGGAGTTGGAGCACACCTTTAGTCCCAGCACTGAGAAGGCAGAGGTAAAAGGATCTCTCTTAGTTAGAGGCTAACCTGGTCTACAATGCAAGTTCCAGGACAGCCAAGGCTACACAGAGAAACCCTGTTTCAAAACATAAAATAAAATAAAATCAGAAGACAGACAGACAGACAGACAGACAGACAGACAGACAGACAGACACACACACACACACACACACACACACACACACACACAGGGAGGTGGGGGAAGAGGAAGGGAGAAAGGAAAGAGAAAAGGAAGGAAGGAAGGAAGGAAGGAAGGAAGGAAGGAAGGAAGGAAGGCATTTACTTAGTGATGATTTAATCATCCTCAATGAGGACAGAAGATGGAATTTATGAAGCCCATGACTAAGGAGTGGGCTTCTTAGCCTGGAGCAGGCCTGAATCCAACGATAAATAATGATTAGAGTAGGTAGGGTTGAGGTAGGCTAGACAGGCTGCAGGTGAAGAAAAGGCCCATCAGAGAGGAATCTCTGTGAGAGGCAGGGGACAGCAAGTGGGTGCCAGCACTCAAGCCAGCCAGCATTGAGGCACAGAGCCTGAAGCAGTGGGCCCAGTGGGCATCACAAGCTGAGGATCCCCAGGACAGCCGATGCCCACTAGCCTGGATGTGGTTTGAGGTGCTATTTATGAATCTGTCACCTTGTAGCAGGACCCTAGTTTGGAAAGAGGCTGGGGCCCCTCCAAACACTGATTTGATCACCAAGAAAAGGGTCAAATCGGGGAAAGGATCTAAAGGTCTGTTTATCAAGGATGGATCACGTATTTCTTAAAGGCTGTGCCGCTCTTTTAGACACATCCCATGTGTATTTTAGAAAGATGGACAAGAATGTAGCTGCGGTCACCCTGCCCTCAGATGCACAAGGCTGACTCATCCCTCAGTTGGTGTGAAGTCCAGTGTTTTCTTCAGCATTTCTTGGTGAAGCTTGGGGGGCAAACTCACTGTCAGTTTTAGTTCTTACTTCCTGCTTTTGCAGAACTGTCTGAGGATCACTTTGCTGCTCTGTCCACACATCCTCTGAATCAGCTCCCACATGACTCCTACCTCCAGCACACCACCCCTGAGTCATTCAGAGCCGTTCGCATATAGCAAGCTTTATTGAATATTGGTGTGTCAAGAGGGTAGGTAACATTACACCAATTACTGTAGGTTATGATTTAAAAAATCTGTTATCCCTGTTTTTAGACAATCTTTAGTGCTCCACAGGCAGTACATAGACTCCCTCTGTGCTGGCTGTAGCTAGTGCGAGGAGACACGGGAGGAGGGTTCATTGGCAGGTGCCATCTCCAGCCACTTGAGAACTTCAGGAATTCATGGAGTCCAAATAAAAAACTGGAATCAGTTATGATGGTGAATGCATGTAATCCTAGTTCTTAGAAGGTGGGGGCTCAAGGATCAAGGGTTTGAGGCTAGTTTAGGCTACATGAAGCATTGTATCAAAGAAATAAAAATGTAAATCAAGCTTGGCCTTACAGGTCCTGAAGGAGAATGTAACACTTTTTTTTTTTTATGTGTTTGTTTATGTCGGATGGCTTTATCTTTGTCTTTACTATTTGGACATGTAGCATGCTGACTGCTCAGTCTGGCTTTTGTCACTGTGTCACAGAGTCTAAGATGAACAACATTAAAGAGGAAGGCTCGAAGTTTCAGAGGTTTCAGCACAGGGTTAGCTGGCTCCTCTGATGTGGGCCTGCAGTGAGACAGAACATAAGGGCCAGGCAACCATCCAGAGAGGAGGCTGCTCACCACAGGGAATCCAGGAAGCCAAGAGCCAGAGACGTGTATGGTGACACATGACTTTTAAGGGCATCCCTCTCCAGCGAGACTCAGTTCTTTCAACCAGGCTTTGCCCCCTAATTTCTACCAGCTCCCAAGAATTCTATGAAATTATTAATCTATCAATGATTTGGCCCATTTATTATATCAGAATACTCTTGACCCAATCACTTCTTCAAAGTCCGTCAGCTGGCAACCAGGCCTTTAACATATGAACCTTGGGAGAGGGATTTCATATCTAGACAACACTCTCCTACATAACTGTAGCCAGCGCCTCCTCCCTCCCACAAGAATGTCAATGGATTATTCATATTCTCTCTCCTACCTGTCCCGCCCCTCACACCTCCCTCATATTCTCTCTCCTACCTGTCCCGCCCCTCACACCTCCCTCGTCCATCAACTTCTCTCTGCTGGGGCTCAAACCAAGGGCTTTGCTAGTACACACTACATACTCTACCACCCAGCTCTGAAGCAGTTTACTTTCTTTTTAACATCTTTTGTAGGGGAGGGTGCATGCCACACCACCTGTGGAGGTTGGTCTTCTCCTTCCACCATTGGATTCTGGAGATCAAACTCAGGTAGTTAGACTTGGCAACAAGTGCCTTTGCCTGCTGGATCTCACTAGCCCTTAAATTAAATTAAAAAAAATATCCTAAAGGAAAAAAACGTTTTTTAAGTCTATCATTAAAAAGAGACACTTATTGCTGTCCTATCTCTTTTTCAGCACTCGGGGTCAGCATCAAGTGAGCAGCTGGGATGAGTTGATTTTAAATCCTAGGGTGATCAAGAGCCTCCTGCATGTCTCACACTTCAGCCTCAGCATCAAGTGTGGTGACAACCAGGAAGGGCCATTATCCCAATGGCCACCAGTTTAAAGGAGTGGAAGATGTTTAGCCCTCTGGGATGCCTGAATTGGAATATCCAATTAAACCTTTGGTTTAAGATGGAGTTTCCCTCCAGCCAGGAGTGCTAAGAATGGAATTCTCAAGGCAAGCCCTGCAAGACACAAGAGATAACGAGTTTTATGTCAGTTAGGTTGGCTGGAAAAGGGAGTCTGCAGATGGTCAGGACGGCCTTTCCAGTCCTTTCTCTTGGCCATCTGTCTCTCTCCAGAAAGATCCAAATGAGTGTGTGTGGAAAGCCTATTGTGGCCCCATATTCTGCTTTAGATGCTGCTGCTCTTGGCATGGTCACGCCTGAGTTTGCACCCAAGACCCTCAAAGCTCTGTACATTATGGTAATTAGCCATCTGCTTCAGCCTCTCCAGGCTGCTCACAAAAGACAGGAAGCTCCACTGTGTCAACAGTAGAAATTGAGGTGGTGCCCCAACCCACGCTCATACCCCTAGTCCTTCATGATACAGCAAAACCTCTAAGCCTTAGAGTCTAAGAGAACTGGCACAGCCCTGAGCACATATCTGAGCTTTCTGCACTCCCTGAGAATGAGCAAAAGATACCCCCCCCCACACACACAGACACATACACACACACAGACACACACACACACACACACACACACACACACACACACACACACCAACCACGAGAGTCTGCACAGACTGTTAGAGCACTTTTGGTCTCTTGGAGGAGCCTAAATCACCATTTATTTGAGAAACATCTTTGCCTTTGGGGACTAAGAAATTATGTGAGGGGCAAGCCCCCAAATATAAAGGCCAGTGATTCACTGAAGAATGACACCCTGAACTCAAATAAATTTTGAGTTTTTAAATAAACCCAAAGATTGTTTTATTCTTCAGAAGTCCAGCATGCTGGGGTCTCCCATTACCAAGACAGAGAAACAACCGTGTGAGCTCATAGGCCAGCTTGATTTAAAGCACATTAGGGGAATTCTGGAAATGATTCCAGAATCATTTCCAGGGTGTGGTAGCTGGAAACTGTTGCTGAGGAATCCTGGAGTAGGTGGGCTTTGTCTTACTCTATCTCTAAGGACATTTCATTACCAGGACTGGCTCAAAACTGCTGACCCATTGCCCTTGCTTCAGGCCAGGTGATGGAGCAGTTTCTGACTAGCTGCCTGAAGCCTGGGGTTTTAGGCCTAATTTCCTGAACTGCCAACTTGAAACCTGTCGTGAAATCAGCCTGCCTCATCAACTAGACATAGCATAGTTGTCATAGTTACTAGTTACTACTAAGACCCTAGACTCTTATGTGTCTCCATACACTAGCATTAATAGTAACTTATTAGTAAGAAATGTTTACATCCTCCAATTATTTTCTGGTATAGAAATATCACAGTGTCCCAGCACTTGGGAGGCAGAGGCAGGTGGATTTCTGAGTTCAAGGCCAGCCTGGTCTACAGAGTGAGTTCCAGGACAGCCAGGACTACACAGAGAAACCCTGTCTCGAAAAACCAAAAAAAAAAAAAAAAAAAAAAAAAAATCACAGTGAATACATAGTTACATATTTGTGAACTATCCAGATCTATAAATATTTATTGGAAGAAACCGCATCATGTATAAACAAAATTCTAAAGACAAGCCTTCATTTTATTTGTTTGATCAATTCTTTTGTAGTACTGAGGATTGATCTAAGATCATGCTAAATTAATACTTGATCACGTAGCTACACCCCAACCCTGGGACGTTGACTTTAAATATGTGGGTGTATTCATACAGAAGACCTTGGTGTCATATGTATATAATTATACTTCTCTGTGCAATAGGTACAAATATAGAAGGCTTTTGAAACTTCATGTTAAATGTATATACAAACATTGATCTGTATCAGGAGGGATAAGTAGCATGTAAACTCAGGACTTGAGAGCTGGCTCAAGTTCCAGTTCTCCACAAAATACATACATGTTAACCATGAGAAGACGGTGCTCACTGTTGCAAGAAAGGTGGGCTGGATCTGGCCTCCAAGGACATTAGCTTGGCTTGGCTCTGAGCTTTATTAGATCTCCTATATAAGACAGAGGACACATGTGTGGTATGGTAGAGGCATGCAGGAATAGCAAGAGGTCAGGTAGCAGAAGAAGGCATTTGATGGTGGCATAGTAAGGGTATAATAGTAAGGACAAAGCCGGGGGTATATGAAGGCACACTGGGGGAATGGAGGAGACCGTGGGCACCTTGGAAGGCGGGAGGATGAGCAGAGAGCAAGGAGAAGTTCCTTACCTTATGATACGGAAGATTTTATAGATTACCATAGGAATATGAATAATGGAGCAAGCGTGTAGCTCAGTGGTAATTTCTAAGTATGCATGAAGCCCCAGGTTTAATCCTCTACCTCATACACACACCAAGATAATTAGAAATAGCAACAACCCTGTCTGGCGGTGGTGGCACACGCCTTTAATCTCAGCACTTGGGAGGCAGAGGCAGGCGGATTTCTGAGTTCGAGGCCAGCCTGGTCTACAGAGTGAGTTCCAGGACAGCCAGGGTTACACAGAGAAACCCTGTCTCAAAAACAAACAAACAAACAAACAAACAAACAAAAAAGAAAAGAAATAGCAACAACCACCCAAGGCATGAAAATTCGGTGTGTCAGAAATTGTCTGGAGCCTAGGCTGATGGAGATGGGACAAAGTGAGATTCCTGAAGAAAGGGATGCAGAAGCCATCATCCTGAGTAAGTGCTTTCTCCTGTGCTGGAGTTTGAGAGAGGGGTAGTTACAGCAGGAAAACTGTGAACTCAGATGGTTTTGAGAGAGGTCAGTCTAATAGCTTTTACGTAGACCCAGTCTCTGGGTTAGAACTGGTGCGGTTCTGGGACCGGGCCTGTTTCATAGAGGGCATGCAGTTGAGGCCAAACTTGCTCATGAACCCAGTGTTGCTCTGACCTCAGTTATTAACTCATCATCTTCTAGGTCTGCAATAGCTGCCAACTGGAGGCTATGGGAAGGGGAGTACTATACATGATTTCAAAGGGTATCCTATCCAGTAAGGGGAGTTCCTTACCCGGTACAAGGTAAAGGGAAGGAGAGCATCCCAGTTTCTGCCAGTTTCCAGGGCTATTTTGGTCAAGGTCTCCTTTAAAGTTTGGTTAATTCTCTCTACCTGTCCTGAACTTTAGGGTCTATATGCACAATGTAATTTCCAATCTGCCCCAATAAATCTTGCTACATCTTGGTTTACCTTGGACACAAATGCTGGTCCACTGTCTGACCCTGTCATATGTGGGAATCCATACCTGGGCAGGATCTCCTCCAGCAACTTCTTAGCCACTACCTTTGCAGTTTCAGTTTTCCTTGAGAATGCTTCCATCCATCCAGAGGTGTCCACGAACACTAGTAGATACTTGTAGCCATATTTCCCTGGCTTGATCTCTGTAAAATCAACTTCCCAGTAGGCCCCCGGTCTCTTACCTCGCAGCCGAGAGCCTGGATGTTTAGCCGTGTACTGGGTGTTGGTTAATTGGCAAGCTTTGCAGCTTGACACTATGCCCTGGATGACACCCTGCACGTGTCTGAAAGTCACCTTTGATTGTCTCACTGCATCAGTCATTTGTCTCACTCCCATGTGACTGACTCTGTGGACTTTCCTGAGGATAGACCTTGCCACTGAAGTGGGTAATATTAGTTTACCTTCAGTTGTTTGCCACCAACCATCTGAACACTGGCTCATGGGCTGATTTTTGGCCCATTTGATCTCTTCTTCCGTATAGGCTGCGTTCTGGCAGGTTGGGATTGGGCAGTTCTGGTAGGGTCGCAGCCAACACAGAAGTAGCTGTTTCCTCTAATGCCACCTCGTTGGCAGCCTTATCAGCTAGGTTGTTGCCTCTAGCCACTGCAGTTGCACCTTTTTGATGACCTGGACAGTGTATGGTCGCCACTCTCTTTGGTCGGCAGAGGGCTTCAAGTAATTGTAGGGTCTCATCTTTGTTTTTGATAGTCTTTCCTTCCGATGTCAGGAGCCCTCTCTCTTCGTAGATGGCTCCATGCACATGAGCAAATGGATATCGGCTGGCTGTCCGTGTAGATGTTGACAGCCAGCCCTTTTCCCGTGGTAAGGGCTTGGGGCAGCGCTATCAGTTCAGCCTTCTGAGCTGAGGTGCCTGGGGGAAGAAACTCACTGCTCCCGCTCTCCTCTGGCCCTCTCAAATGAAACTGCTTCCTTCCTTGAACCAAGTCTGCTGTGCTCCCGGCAGAGGGGAGTCCTTTAAATCAGGCTGAGTGTTGTGCACTTGGGCCAGAATTTCACTGCACCAGTGAAGTGGGTGATCCTGATCAGGGTCAGGTAGGAGGGTCGCCAGATTTAAGGAAGTAGGCGACTGGAAAGTAACTTGGCCAGGGATAATTAATAAAGTCTAGTAATGTGTCATGCGGGCATTACTGAGCCATCGGTCAGGCGGCTGTTTGAGTATTCCTTCGATTGTATGGCGGGTAGTCACAGCTACATTTTGTCCTAAAGTCACTTTGTCTGCATCTTTGACCAGTAATGCTCTGACTGTAATAATGTGCAAGCAAGGTGGCCATCCCCCTGCCACTGGGTCCAATTTCTTTGACAGGTAAGCTACAGGCTGTTTCCACAGCCCCAAAGTTTGAGTCATGATCAGACAGAACATCCTTCTAAAAATTCCTTTCCTATACCTTCCTAGCCAGAACCCAACAGAATGTCTGCTCTGGTTTCTACCAGTGGAGTCAGCTCTTCCTATTCTGAAATTGCAAACAAATTGATTCACGCAGCATAGGAATGTATGGCTGTCTTTCACTGAGCATAAAGTACATGAGGATGTCTATGTGGCTATTTCTTTTTCTTTTTCTTTCTTTTTTTTTTGTTTTTGTTTTGTTTTGTTTTTTGTTTGTTTTGTTTTGTTTTGTTTTGTTTTGTTTTGTTTTTCGAGACAGGGTTTCTCTGTGTAGTCCTGACTGTCCTGGAACTCACTCTGTAGACCAGGCTGGTCTCTGAACTCAGAAATCCACCTGCCTCTACCTCCCAAGTGCTGGGATTTGCTATTTGTTTTTCAGTGGGGAACAGCTTGTTCTGTCAGAGCCTGTGGATTTATCATTTGTTTCTTCTCCCTCAGGTCCTTTGCCTATGGCTCCTTTTCACTTTCTTGCACAACATGAAGGTTTTCATTGTGGCTTCTGTAAGACTTTTTAACTTTGTGATTGACATCCTCCATATCTGTGCTGTATCACATATGCATACATACATATGTATATGCATACATACATATGCGTATCTATGTATATATGTATAGAAAGAGAGAGAGAACCTGGATAGATATTTCTAAAGTAAAAGATTCTGAAGTAGGAATCACTGATCCATAAAACTAAAAATTTGATATGGCTCAACTATGGGTTTCAGTTAAGTAATAATAATAATAAGTGGGGCTGGAGAGATGGCTCATTGGTTACAAGCACTGGCTGCTCTTTCAGAGGGTCTGGGTTCAATTCCCAGCACCTACATGGCATCTCACAACTGTCTGGAATTCTAATCTCAGAGAAACAATGCCTTCTGGCCTCCATGGGCACTGCACACACATGGTGCAGATATACATGTGGGCAAAACACCCATACATATATAATCTATAGAAAGTAAAATAAACTTTTACAGAAAGAGGTCCAAGCAGGCACGGGGTTACACCTGTAATCTCAGCACTTGGGAGGCAGAGGCAGGTGAATCAGGAGTTCAAGGCTGTTCTTGTTTACATATTGAATTTGAGGTCAGCCTGGGCTACATGATAAAAAAAAAAAAAAAAAGCTTAAAAACCTCTACATGGTGGCTATAACTTTGGAGTTTTATTGCTTTGAACAAGATCCTGTTTCAAAAATTAAGATATGTTGCATGATTTAACCTAATGAAGACAGTTATTTGTAAATTGAAGAAGAAAGATTTCCATGAGAGATAAATCTTGTTCTGTAGGACCCTTTTACAAATTGAGCAATCACTTGCCTTATGTACACATTTTTTTCTGGAATGTTTGAGGCTTGGTCACAATGCTCTTTCACATGTGTGGCTGTGTGGATGAGCATGGTCCCCTCAGGCTCATGAATTTCAAAGTTGGTCTCCAGTTAGTGGAACTGTTTGGGAAGAATTAGAGGTGTGGCTTGTTGGAGGAGGTTCTTCATTGGGGGTGAGCTTTGAGGTTTGAAATATCCATGCCATTTCAGGTTTCTCATACAATTAATGGTCTTTTTTTATTTCCACTTTAGGTAACTAGTCCATTTATTAATTAGATTAGTTATTGTTTTTTGTTTGTTTTGTTTTTTTTAAAGTTATTTGTATTTACATCTATCTGATGCATCACTAGTAAAGGTTTTCTTCCACTGTTTCTTCATTTCATCAACTGCATCAACTGTTTGCTCTACAGTAGTGGTTAAATTTTTTTATTCATTTAATGAGTATGGGAGTTTTGCCTGCATGTATGCCTGTGCACTACATGGGTGTAGTACCCACAGAAGCCAGGAGAGGACACTGGATTCCACTGGAAATGGAACTATAGGCAGTTGGGAGTTATGGGGAGTGGGGTTTGGGGGGTAGCTTGGATGGTAACATCTCTCTATGCCCTTCGAGAATCCATGAGTTCCTATCTGCTCTTTGCTGATCTATCCCGAGTGACTTCATCTATAGCCTGATCTTCTTTCCCAATCTTTTCTCTAAACAGTTTCAGAGTTTCTGGTCTCATACTGAATCCTCTGATCCATTTAGAACTGGGTTTTGTACAGAATGAAAGATATAGATGTGATTTCACTCTTTACATGTGAGAACCTGCTTTCCCCAGCACCATTGTTAAGGAAGGTTCCCCTTAGTAATCCTACGACATAGCAGACAGTAAGACCAAGTCAATGTCCTGCACATTTAGTTTGGACCTTGGACCCCTAATCCTTTTCCCTCTCCATCCAAGTATTACCAGTGCTCAGGGTCTAGGCTGAGTGTTTCTACATTCTTGTCTTCTTATCCAAATAATTGAAAACAAGGCCCTATACAGATTTTCAAAAGAACTTTATTTTGAGCAAAAGCATAGTGCAGACTAAAGAGAGATAAATGCTCTCAAGATTGATTGGATACACAGCCCAGAGCCCACAGCCAGCATACACACACACACAACACACACAGCCCAGAGCATCTTTCTGTGGAATCTAAGGGAAGGAGAAGCTAGGTGGTACTCTGTTTTGTTTGCTGGGTCTGGTTATATAATCATTTGTCTATTGTACCTGTCTCTTCCCATAAAGCATTTGATCTTAACCATATGCATGCCTAGTTGTGCCTAGACCCAGAATGGCGAATATAGGATTCTCCCTAAGGATTAGTAGAGGACATGGTTTTTCCTAATTTGATGTGCATTCAAACTAGTTCAGGTTAGATTAACCTTTTATTCTTCATAACTAGGTACACTGGGAAGACACTTGAACAAAAACTGTCCAAATTTGATTGTAACCATGGGTTGGAAAACTTGTACCGTTGTTCAGAAATAGGAATATATGTAGCCCAGTACAGGGAGATAGGAATATATGTAGCCCAGTGCAGGTGGAGGGTTGAGGTACCACACCATGTTTAGCTTTTAAATTTTCTTTATGGCTACCCTCACCTATCACCCACACCAAAAAACCCAACCCAGTATCATACATACAATTAATTGGCATGGTCAACAAAAGTTAAGGAAAAATAATCCAGTCTCTGTAGAGTCCCATATAGCATTTGAACCTCTCTCCTTTCTACCATGTCCCTGGACTGTCCCTGAAGTAATCAGAATGATCCCAGAAACTGAAATCACCAACCATGCTTGAAGACAAATCTAACACAAATCTAACCAGATATCATTTTTATCTAAATAAGTGGCTCTATCAGACTTAGAACCCAGGAAAAGAATTCCTTGAAGTTGAAAGGTCTTTAGAATTACCATGAAGTCATTTGAATATCTAAAGAAACATGTAAAACAGAGTAGACTTCCCAGGTATAGTAGAATCAACTAACAAGTAGTTTGACTGCACTTTCTATAACCTATAGACCAGTGGTTCTCCACCTCCTAATGCTGAGACCATCTAATACAGTTTCTTATGCTCTGGTGATCTCCAGCCATAATGTTATTTTCATTGCTACTTCATAACTGTAATTTTTCTACTGTTCTGAATCACAATGTAAATATCTGATATACATGTTATCTGATATGAGATCCCTGTGAAGGTCACAAAAGGTCACAGCCCACAGGTTGAGAACAGCTACTCTAGAAGTCCCAAAAAACAGGTGGAATCAGGTAAAAGCCCTCCAGGGTCCAAGAGCTACAGCCTTGAAATCATTAAAAATATCTTTAGATCATGAAAAACTCTGCCAAAATGCAGGGAAAGGAAGGAAGATAAACATTGTTTAGAATGAGGTATTTGTTTCCTTAGTGAGGAACAGTTGCTGATAATTATGCATGAAAAAGTCATGTGAAAACATTAGGAATATTCTATATTATCTGGCAGTTGTGTTCAATAATTTGAGTCTTTGGAGAACTTCACATATTAATCATATAAACCTAATAAAATATGTAATAGAAATTGTTTAGATTTCTGACTTCTGATAGGCATTTTACTGTTTGTTTATAATATTCAAACAGTCAACGGAAGATAAAATTTTCCATGTGTATGAGTCTGGTTTTGTTTATTTGGTTTGGCTTTGGTTTTTCAAGACAAGGTTTCTCTGTGTAGCCCTGGCTGTCCTGGAATTCTGTTAGATTAGGTTGGCCTTGAACTCAGATCTGCTTGCCTCTGTCTCCCAAGTGCTGGGACTAAAAGTATATGCCACTACTGCTTGGCTAGGGGTTTAATTTTCTATTAGATTTACAATACTTAAGATCTTTGGTATTATTTATTAGAGAATATTATCACTTGAGATAGAATCCATTAAAAGTATAAATGCATTTGAAATATTTAAATGGGCTTAATTTACAAAGCCTGTAAATAATATAAAATGTAATCAAAGACCATTTCAGCAATCAGAGGCCATTTCACAGAGATTATTAACAGTTTGCAGAGTGTTGCATATGCTATTATAGTCTGTAAACTAAATTTAAAAGTTTAATGACTAACTTTTTAAAAATTCTGTTACTTTAACAACTTGAATATTAATTTTTAAAAGTAAGATTCACATGTTCCCAGTGTTCAAAAAGCCACCGTCAGAGGCATGGGGAGTAAGCAGTGGGTTCTCTGTGAGATGCTTCATGTGCTAACTCCAGGGCTGTTTGGGTTTGTGCAGTGCTCTGCTCAACAGTGACAGGAACGGGCAGTGGTGGCGCACACTTTTAATCCCAGCACTTGGGAGACTGAGGCAGGTGGATTTCTGAGTTTGGGGCCATCCTGGTCTACAGAGTGAGTTCCAGGACAGCCAGGACTACACAGAGAAACCCTGTCTCAAACAAACAAACAAAAACAAAAAACAAAAAAGAGGAAGAGGAAGAGGAAGAGGAGGAAGAAGAAGAGGAGGAGAAGGAAGAGGAAGAGGAAGAAGGAGAAAGAGAAGAAGCAAATCGCCAAGATCTTGTCAATGTCAAAAGAAGGCTTTATGGCTCTCACTACAAAGAAAGTGACACAGTTTATTGCGGAGCCAAATGATCATGGCCTTGTTACAAAACAAATCATGGCCTTTAAAAATACAGATGTGAATATCAGGTAGCTGGGTGTGGCAGTTTGAATATGCTTTGCCCATAGGAAGTGCATTATTAGGAGTGGCCTTGTTGAAGCAGGTAGGGAAGAGTGAATTTTCTCTTGGCTGCCCTCCGGATCAGGATGTAGAACTCTCATCTCCTTCTCTGGGACCATGTTTGCCTGCATGTTGCCATGCTTCCTTCCATGATGATAATAGACTAAACCTCTGAACTGTAAGCCAGCCACAATTAAAAGTTTGCCTTTCCCGTCTTGGCAAGATTACAATTGCCACAGCCCTTCTATACTTGGAGAAAGGAGGAGATGTCAGGGGCAGCCCTGCTTATCACTGAAGGTTTAAAATCAGCCATAAGCCTAAAATCAGCAATAGGCCTGACATATATGCCTGCTAACACGAAGACTTGGGTCTCTATGGAAAACACTGAAACAGAGGGCTATAAACTATTGTAAACAGGCAGTTTTTGTTGAAATCTACCAGACTGAGTAGTCATAAACCTTGTAAATAGGCAGCCTTTGGCAGATAGTACCAAATTAGATTATGACAAGGGAATCATAGGAAGAGTCATAGTGACCTGACCCCTGAACCTTCACCCAGATGATACCCTGTTCTGAAAGATATCTGTACTCCCCCTGAACATCTATGTTCCTGTGTCATACCCTTCCCCACATTCTGCATTTTTGTGTTTATAACCCCTGTGTTACAAAGTAAAAATTATGATTTAATAAAAAAAACCAACCAAACAAACAAACAAAAAAAATTAACACACAGTGTACCCCTGGTTCTGCTGACTTAGTTCCAGACAATCTATTTTCTTGTTCTCAGAAATACTTTGAATTATAAAACGTTATTGTGGTTTGTGTTAGTATGCTGGGTGAAATAATTTTTTATTGATCTTACTTTGAACTTCAAAGTTTGTAGTAAGTTGAGGTGTCCTTCAACATGGTTATAGGTCATATTTGCTTTCATATTGTGAAGTGCTGGTTGGTCTGTTGAACATTTTGAAAAACTGGATTCCTTTTTGAGAATTTCATATATGAACACTATATTTACCTAACTTTCCTCTTTCTCTCCTTCCTCCCACTCTTCCCAACCCCCTCCATACTTTTTGAATGCATTTTATTGTTTGATTATCATTTATACATGTGTGTATATATATGCATGTATGGGTATATGTGTTTATACAAATATTGATAAATAAAGTGTTTTAAATTAAAAAAAAAAAGTTTGCCTTTATAAGAGTTTCCATGGTCATGGTGTTTTTTCACAGCAGTGAAACCCTAACTACAACACTGGGCTATAGCAAGTGAGGAAGCCTCCACTACAGGCCTTATGTGCTTTCTGATGACAGCCTCTGTGCTGGCAGAAGCTTGTAGTCTGTAAAGAATATTAGAATACAGAGTGGACAATGGATGTCTATAAAGGGAGCTAAGATAGCCCAAGATAACTTGGCTCTGGGACTCCAGCATTCTAACTCCACAATCAAGGAGGCTCTCATCAGACCCAGCCCATCAAGTCTTGAACACAATGTAGCTTTTGTCTCTAGTGTCTTTGTAACCAGTAGAATTCTCATTGGTTCCCACTGGTCCCAATGGTTTTCAGCCTTTGGAAATTGTTTTGTCTTTTAGCTTGCCAAGTGAGCCATGCTTTATTTTTATTATTTCTAATATTATTGAGAAAACATTAAATTTGACCTTGCTTGGCTTTCTAATGTATTTTCTTTTTTGTTGTAGTAAAAATTCATTGGGGGGTTTCTACCCCATCTTTGATCTCAAATAAAAGACACAAAATCTCTACGATAAGCCTAACGCACTAGAGCCTGGCAGATATCAGTCCTCTATGCTATTTTGTCTACTTTCCTGTCAATAACCCCAAGACAGCACTTACCATATTCCATCTGTACTGCTCTTTCTCCAATTGGATAGCTCTCATGGCCATGTTCTCACAATTCACCTACCCCAATTGTCTTTTCCTCTTTTCACTTCTCTGCTTTCTTCTCATGGTCTCTACTTCAACCCCAAGCCCCACCCCCACCCCATCCCACCCCCGTACCGAAGCTCCACCTACCTCTCTTTTGCCCAATATAGGCTTTAGGCGTCTTTATTCAAACAAGAGTTTTAAATTAAGGAGCCAGGTTACATAACATCACCTGGTGTGTGTGTGTGTGTGTGTGTGTGTGTGTGTGTGTGTGTGTGTGTGT